>JMQE01000887.1:0-37623 GCA_000731825.1 Hypocrella siamensis
CCCCCCCCCCTGCACTGGATAGCGCCTCTTTGAGCCATAAGACTCGTCAGGCTCGTCTTGCCCTTTGTCAGAAAAGCCAGAGAGGGATTACTTTTGTTCTCTGGCTCGCTCGGGCGCATGGCTTTCGTTGACTGTGCAATACGCCGAATCCCACTTGTTCTTTCGCAAGGGCGCGGGGCAGGCATAACATTTCATCCTGGAACGTTACCTGCGCAGGGCAAGTCTCAGGGACAACAATATCGATAGCTGCTCGGTCATCATTTCTTTTGCTGACTGTTCGCTTGTTTCCTTGTGGCCGCTACTACGTGCTGTTCACAAGTTTCCTTCATTCGTATATCAACGATTATGTGCGCCAGTGGCCGGCTGTCTTGCCCTCCAGTTAATGATAGTAGTCGCTCGCTCAATCACTTACTGATCTTGACGAGTGATGCAACCCTGTACCGGCGATTGAACATCAGCAGGCGGCCCTCGACTTGCTCGAGTCCTCATCATTGACAGACCTTCAGCCAGCAGTGTGGGCCAAACCACTCCGTCTGTTCGGTGGCCCGTCGATATGTTCAATTTTTCGCCGGACAAGCCGAGGATTGCTGATCACAACACAGATTCCTATGGCTTTTCGAACCAACCGTGGTCGAGATGTCATGACAATACAGTGCCGAACACCTCCTCTGCATTCTCGGGACATCAGACCTACGATGGAAAACAATCCTTCAGCAACTTGAAGGACATGGATTGGGCTCCTGTATCATTCGATGCTCAGGCAAATGATCAGTTTCATCAACAAGAGAATCAGGGCTATCATCAGCATGTAGCCATGGAGCTTGAGGACCTCGGTTCTCCTCAAAATGGTGGAGGAGTTGGCCGATTAGTCGCTCATTTCGAAAACAAGGAGTTCCGCGCCTTCGGAGGCAAGTTACTCGCGCCCGCGTCACCACTTCACTCAAGGGTCCTCAACCAGGCCTTCGAAGTCAACAGCAGTTGCGATCAGAATCAAAGCCAGGCAGCTGCAAGTTCTGCCGACAGTATAAACACCGTCAAATCCAACTTTGGCTTCGGTTCTTCGTCATATCTTGGCTCCAGGCCCATTACCACCGCCGCTGCCCCGACATGCCGTTCGAGCAAGATCGCAAGCCCCGTGGCTCCGGCAGGCGAGAGCTGGGGGGACTTCGCCTCGTTACAGCGAGGTACCAGTCCTGCAACTATGAGTACTTCCATCCCATCGTTTGGAGGCATGCAAGACATCAAAGGGGCTGGCTCTGTTGCTGGCTCTTCATCTGGACCGTTCGAAAGCTTCGACGAGTTCATGTCTGCCCACCGAATGCAAAGTCCCATGGCTCACTCCCCATTCCACAGGTCGCAAATTTCATCGTCCCCCATGATGACATCGCCCATGGCTTCGACTCCGATCCATCAAAGTACACCAGTCATCGGTGGTACCCCAGGGTTTGAGATATGGCGCCCTCCAGACTCTAGTTCTGGCAATGCCAGGTCCACCAAATTGTTGCCGAATCACTTTGCAGTTGGCTCGTCCGGGCCAAATGAGGGCTCATTCAAGCTCAGGGACAATGGCTTTTCAAACAACCTGACAGGTCATCGGGTCACGTCCGCCAGCAGCGATAGTAACCAACGATCCCCGCCGAATCGTGCCGGGCTCCCCAAGCCGCCTGTGCCAACTACGCCCAAGCCCGATCTTAGTTTCCACAGCCAATACATGATGAGGGCGAACTCTCCTGCGAAGACCAAAGAACGAGCAAAGCTTGCGACATCTCGCGCTCAATCGTCGGGCTCACAAAGGCTTGTTTCGGACGTGAAACGAGAACCCGCAACACCTCAAGCGCTGGAGACAATGCCTTCATTATCAAAATCAGCGCCTTTTTTCTCGTTGCCGAGCAGTCGCAACGTCAAGTCCCAGATCGGGTTCGGTCTCGAGCAAGGGATGGATCGACAAAGTCAGAATGAGCGGCCGAGATCCGTGTCGCTCCGAGGCCAAGTAGGGACTCGGCCTTCACGAGAACAGGTCCCTGCCGAGGCTTGGGAATACTACAAAGAGACGATTAGAGAATTGTATCTTGAGGAGAGGAAACCTTTGAAAGAAGTCATGATCATCATGGCCGACAAGTACAGTTTCCAGGCGACGTAAGTGTCCACTGGACAATTTCCATGAAGGCGCCGCACATGACTTACTGAACCAATCAGACCGAAGATGTACAAGACCAGATTCTCGCAATGGGGGTTTGTCAAGAACAACACCGAAGAAGAGGTCAAGAAACTCTTGTCAATGAAGTTCCAGCGAGACGCCGAGGGCAAAGTCTCTGAGTTTGTTCGAAATGGTCGTGTTGTGAATTTGGGAACCTATTTGAAAAGGAAGGGCGTAACCGAGTATGACTTGGTCGATTTTGAGCTGCCGGCTGATCTGCCGGCTCATGTGCGCTGCCGCACTCCTACGCCTCCTCCAGTTCCAGGCTTTCTCCGATCCCCTGATCTGCTTCGTGCCCAGGAACTCGTGATCAACAATGTCCGCAAGGCATTCCTGCACTGCCGCCAGTTTGAAGCCGAAACACATGCCAATACAAGCTGGCCGATTACCATGGTCTGGGGCGCAGGATCTAGTGACCTCCTTCTCGAAGCCAACTTTTACTTTGAGGCCGGGGATGCTGACCAGGGTGGCGTGTCTCTGATGAAAGCATTCAAGCAGCTCGAGCTTGACTTGAGAAAACTCTCAGCTTTGGGGATTCTCGAGCTGTTGCTCGGCATGGTGAATCGCGATCCGGGCGTAATGATGGCCCTTTGCAAGTACCTGGCAGCCTACTCGACGACCAATTTTGAGCGGTCACAACCTCTTCGACAGATTTTCACCTGCCTCTATGAGGTTCAGCAGAGACACGGCTCGACAACATTATCACAATTACTGTGGGGAAGCGTGCCGACCGTTGCGGAGGAGTTGGAAGCAATCTACAGTCGTCAGCATCCGTACGTTGCGAGGACATGGATAGATCTTGCCTTGTTCTACGAACAAGTCAATGTGAAACGCCTTGAGGATCTTGCGTCCGAGCTTCGCTCTCAGCTTCGGCAAGTGGAGCAACGACTGGGATTAAAGAGCACGGACGCCCTCAGCTTGAGATACTCGATTCTGCAGCTATTGTATGCAGCCGACCCGCGGTCGGAAGCCACAAGGCAGGCAACGAATCGTTTGTGGAGCCATTTGAAAAGCATGGGCGTCGTCTTCGAGGTTCGCGATTCAAAGCCGAACGTGTACTGCTATCACAGCCCGGTCAAGGTTGAGCCGTGGACGAAGAGATGCAGAAGACTTTACGACTCGGGAGTCAGCATGCTGGCGGAGCACGTTGGAGTCAGAGTGCAGCCATACTTTGAGGAGGATTTCCACCATACCGTTCATGTTGCTGATTCACAAGAAGCTTGGTCATCGGCCCTCGACCATATGGGCTCGACAAAATATGCCTTTATCTGACCGATGTTGGTTTGTTCTTCTGGCTTCTGGATGCGCATGCACCGATTCCGATCCCAAAGACAGACAATGACGGGAGCATGCGACAGCAAGCCCGTGCTGAAAGGGTTGACTGACTTTTTTTCCCTCATTGTTGTGCCGCACAAGACCTTGACTAGTGGCATCCAAGGCGTCCCGTCCCATTGATAGATACCCCGAGGACCAGGGGATGGAGGAGGATGCTGGTCGGGAGTTTTTATCTCCTTTTTTCTTTTCTGGCGCTGGTTCGTCTGGGCCTCCACATCTGTGCCAGTGTCGAGCATCTGCAAATTCGGCGCATTTTAACACTCATAATTTGCGCGCTGATTTTCTGTACTGTACTCGGGCCGTGGGGAGCACGGGCATGACGGCCATGTCCATTTGTTTGCGTTTGCTGTGCTCTGATACGAGTCGCATTTGCCTGGCGTCAAGGAAAACCTGAGCTCATCTTTGAAAGTCTCTATTTCTTCTGTTTTTCACACTTGCTTTTGCCCACGGTCATTGTACGAAGAAGCAGAGCGACGAGCGTATGAGAGAGTTGAAGGCTCCTCAAAGACGGAGGGGAGGTTGGACGGAGAAATGGCTGGTTCCATGGCCTTTAAATCTCAATCTCAAAGTGACTACCATGGTAGGAATCAAGAAGCAGAATTCCTTCGGGTTCTTTGAGATTGTGTGTTTGTCAAAGTGGTTAAGACATGAGGAGATGGACAGCAGCTCTACACATTTCGCAGCGTTTGTTGGGCGGGTCGTACCTGCCTCCAATCCGAATTTTCGACAGCAACGTTCACCTGCATGCAGCAGCTACTACAGGGGGTGTAGGTACACACACATTGAGGGCACATAATGAATGCCACAAATGCTTCCTTTTCTCAATCAGGCGAAGGGTACGTGTTGCCTACCCTACTATTAGGTCCCTAGGTAGAGGAGGAATGCTTGTAAATTGAGCCACACTTTGCGACTCCATGTGTCAAATTGTCAATGCCAGTGCCGTGGCATCTATACCTTCACTTGCACTTACTGCTGTTTCCTTTTTTTCTCCGGGGGGGCGGGGGGGGAGGGAGGGAGGAATATGACCGGGTGGGTGGGGGGAATTGAATTTTTGTTCGAGCTCCACCGCTCAGACGCTGAAGGGCCAAGGCTGTGGCGGCCCCTTTAGGACATCACCACGCGCCGTCACAAGAAATCATGGACTTGGCTTGCCGGCATTCACCATGGCGAAGCGCGACCACCTCTTTGAAGAGGTTGTTATCTACCAATCGCAAGATAAAAGGTCAGGAAGATAAACATATTCCCGCCTGAGAGAAAAGGCTCTCTCAAGGCTTACGCGCACTCTACTTCCAGAACATGACGTGCTCCTTCTCCGCCAACAAGGTCCCAAGTATCCAAAATGGCACTTTACAAGTCCCCTCCGTTCCTCCGACTCGGTCAAGCTCTCGTACGGCGCCAGCATTCCGGCATCCGATCTCATAGGCAAGCATCTGCTTGACATTGTTCTTGACTCCAAGGGCAACCGCGTTGTGTTGCAGGAACCATCTCTATCCAGCTACGTCGTCAATAGCGAGCGCCACGCCACTCCCATTTACCCCCATGACGCAAACACCATTGTCTCATTGCTGGATCTGAATCTTCCTCGGCCCGGAGAGGAGGATGAAGAGGAAGAGTGCGCTGCCGATGATGAAGCAGTCGTCAAGCGACCGTTTGAGATCTTCGAGGCTGGCACGGGGATGGGCAGCTTGACGATCCATATTGCCCGCGCGATCCACGCTGCCAACCCCGCCGTGCCGCCCTCACTCCGTCGCGCACTCTGCGAGGCCGGCTTTCAGCCCAGAAGCGATTCATCTCTGATGCGTGTGCAGCTAGAGCCGAGCGCCGAGGAGAGGCTGCGCCAGTACCAGGCGTCTCGCAGGGCCGTATTGCACTCGCTGGATCAAAAAGCAAAACACACACATGCCGCATACAAGCTTGTGAGGAGGTTTCACAGAGCGCTGTATCTCCCGACCATCGACTTCCACGTGGCCGGCATCGACGACTATCTGGGCGCACGGCTGGAACAATCCGGTCGAAAGCCGTTTCTGTCCCGTGCCATTCTGGATCTACCTTCTGCGCACGACCACGCCGAGCGCGTGATTCAGGCACTGCTGCCGAATGGCATCCTTGTCCTCTTCAAGCCATCCATAAGCCAGATTGGCGAGTTCCTGAAATGGTCCACACAAACTCGACAGCCCGTCCGCCTGGAAAAGGTGCTTGAGCTGCCCCTCTCCACCACGTTGGACGGAGTTCACGACGCTGGGGGAGGCAGACATTGGGACGTCAGGACTGTCGTGCCAAAATCGTCACAAGGGGGAGATGGCAAGATTGTCCAGGTCATGCGTCCCAAGGTAGGGGATCGCGTCGCGGGCGGAGGCTTTGTCGCCGTTTTGCGGAGATGGCCAGATGACCAGGGCGGCTCGGAACAGGAAACGCGGGACTCGGCGGACAAGGAGGACGCAGAGCATACCGACGAGTAGAATCGCCGAGGTTTCAACGCTTGCCTCTTCCATAGAAGAATTGGGAATGTTTGGACATACTCAGATGCACACGGCCGTCAGGTTGTTGTCGATCCATGCATGTCCTAAGCGCGGCTATTACCAAGGAAATAAAGACGGTACGACTCGATTGAGAAAAGGTCCAGTGACGCAGGCCGCAGCTTTGCCCAAAGAAAAACTTCCCCTTAAGTAAAGTCGTAGAAAACGAGCGCCTCCATTACATACCAAAATGACCATGATGGTCTGGAGAAAGACAAAAAAAAAAGCCTGGTGTAGCAGCCGCACTAAGATGCCATTGACCAAGACGGCCCGAGAAAGAATCAAAGGTCCAATCGCATCTCTCACGTCTATTCCATTTAGCCCATTCCGTCGTTCTTTGTTTGCGCACCGCCATCCCGAAAAGGTGCGGAATCAAGGAAAACAAAAAAGGCAACAGCGCAGTGCCGATTGAATCAGGACGGTACGTTTACCTGGCAGTTCCCAGTACCATCATCCTCCATGCCTTGATTCGAGAGCTACATACGTGTTTTGGAGCAAGACGTCCATGTCGTATTGTTCTTCTTTTCCTTTCTTTTCTTTTTTCCCTCGCGCCTTTTCAACAATCTGAATCAAGTAATACGGAAAAACAAAAGGCGATTTCAACAAATACAGACTTGATTATTCCATTAGACCCCATTCCTTATTCTTTCTTTCGCTTCGCCGGAAAGAGTGACAAGTCGAGTTTACGGCTGCGAGGGTAATTGAAGAGCTGAAACAAAACAAGACGTAAAAAGTTCAGACATGAAAAAAAAACAAACAGACAAGCTTTAATCGCACAACGGGCTGCATTGTCCGACTGCTCTTTCGGCACGCCAGGCAGCGCAACCGTTCTCCATGACAAGTGCCTCCGTGCTATGCAATTGAGCGCAAGCTCCTGGGCGTCTGTTCTCCCATTCGAAAGAATCTCATCCCTTGTTCAAATGGAGAGGAAGAAATTGAGGATGCGACGAGACGTTACATCATGAGAGGGCCGGGCCAAAATACGCAAGGCTGACCAGATCCACGGCCACGATCAAAGTTCATTGGGACGGAGCTCTTGCGCAGCAAACCATAAGCTTTAGGCTGGTTCCAAGCTTCTCACACTCAGACACAAGATCCTCATCTCTCCACATGCTATTGTCTTGGCCGAAGCCAGCGGCACGCTCGTAGCAACACGTGTACCACCACCGACCAACTTGGGAGACAATCTTGGTAATATTCTCATCGGCCAGCGAACTGTCGTCATTCATCATATCAGCTAGACTAGGATGGCCTGGCCTCTCCTGAATGTCTTGCTTGCCTTTTAACCCTCGGCTGCCAGATCGTGTAATGAAACTGGCGACAGGAACGCCGACACGGGCGGCTTTGATTCCAGAGAATCCAAATTTATCCAAATGGCGTGTCATAAAGTCAGCAGTCGATCCGAGACTTGCCTCCGGAGTCTTGAGTCGAATGTTTTCCTTCAATCTTCGAATGGCACGCCTCCCTTGATGACCCATATGATTGAGATCAGAGTCGAGAATGGATAATTCAATGTGACCGTTCGGCTTCAGCACCCGTCGAGCCTCGCTAAGAATGTTCCGGTAATGGAATTCCGGGGCTGCCGTAGGGAAACGATATACCACCGCATCTATGCTTTGCGCCGAAATCGGAAATTCAGCCATGTGAGAGCTGTACTGCATTTGCCGATGGTTTGGGGGGCTCGAAGGGTGTTCTGGCCATGATTTCTTCAGCGCAGCTCCAAGGGGTGCGCGAGGGGACAAATTGTAGAAGATTGCCCCAGGATACGTCTCGGCGGCGTAGAATGACCAGTCATCGTTACCAAGACCATCGACCATGAGGATGGAAAGCGGTGAGTTGACGGGAGTCAGCTCATGCCGGATTTCGCTGAAGAGAACGTGGCCAAATGTCAACCACTTGCTGACGGTCATGGACCCGACTCGCAAGTTGACTTGAGCAAGAGGTGATCCAATGTCCGATGAACGAGAAATGTCGTCAGAAAACGCAGTATGACAAGAAAAGGCTGTGCTGTTTCTCTCATCACTGTGCCTGGTCACACTTTGACGGTCGCTCTCTGCATGATCCGCCATCAGGTCGATGTCAGAGTCTCTTTTTCGGGACGCGACCTGAGATCGCACAGTCATATCGGCGTTGGAAGATGTGGGAGCTATTGACGCCTCCGAGGATGTCGACTTGTTGTAGCTACACATAGCTGTCAAAGGTTGCCCGGGCTTGCTGCCTCCGCCTGATGGAATATGAAGGTCATTCGAATGAAGGGACATCTCCGATGACAAGATGGCGGTCTGAATCCCGCCTATCGAGTCTTCGCCAAGAATATCGTCAAACTCGTCCCATATCTCGTCCTCTGCGGGAGGGTCATCTGGCTCCGGTATGATTGCCGTTGCGGCGAGAAAAGTGACTGGCCCTCCAGAGCTACTCGAGATAGTATTGATTGTCCCGGTTGAGTTTTTTCGCCTGTATAATGACAGAAACTCTTCATTTGTGCCATCGGTTCGCGCAAATGTACCCAAGCCTGGTCTTTGATTGGACGAAGAATCGGCTGCACTTGCTTCAGGCGCGTCGCCCTTGGGCAGGTCCGGCAAAGAAATAAAGGAGTCTGGAAGCACTGGGCCCGTGGCGATTGACTTCGGATCGTAAACTGTCGTTGCGCTTTTGGCTGCTGGTTGTAAGCTCACTTGGAATGGTCTTGAAAAGCTTTGGGGCGACTGGTATTCTGGGATGCTTTTGGCACCTCTGGAGACCTTTTCAGCTGTTTGCAGGCAATTCTGCTTGCCAATTGCATATACCGACACGTCCGAGAAGTCGGAAAATTTCTCTGCATCTTGGTCTGACACATCCAAAATTGTGTAATACGCAGCTCGTCGCTTCTCTATTGTCTTGACAGCGGCCGTCACTCTTGCACGTTCCTCGTCTTTTCCATTGTTCTTTTGATCTCTCCCTTCGGTTGATTGAGTCGAGAAATGAGTGCGGAGATTCCATTTGAGTGTGGAGCGCGGTGAATTGCGCAGCTTCCTTGGTACAGGATGCATCGGGCTCGACTTTCTAGCGTGCTCTCGTTGAAGATCCGTGTGACACAGATTCTTTGCATGAAGAGTCGCGCCACAAGTCGCATTATCAGTGCTCTTGCGAGATGAATCCGAGACAAATGCTTCAAAGGGCAGGTTGAGGGGGCTTCGAGAGACGGATGTATCTTCAGGCAAGAATTTGAGATCTGTTCTAGGCTGTACGAGCTCTGAGTGAGTTCCGTCCGAACCTGTATGCCGACTTGCCATGACCTCCCCGGCCGAAAGAATGGTCAGGCTCGTCCTGTCAGCCGAGAAAGAATCTAAAGTCGCTGTTCTGTCGGGCAGTACCAAAGGATCAAACATGGAGGCAGATGAACCAGACTCCTTGCCGCCTCGTCTTCGAGCGGTACCGGTGCGGCTGTATCCCTCGTTGCCGGTCCCTGCCACAGGGCCCTTTTGGTCAATTTTTTCTTTGCGAGGCTTTCCTCCGCTTCGGTCATGGCCATCGATCATTGCCAGTTTTCTGGCGAAAAAAGGAAAACGGGTTCTTGGAGAAGATCGTGCTTTCGCTTGAACAGCAGGACTTGCCAGGTCTGGCTTGGTCAAGCTCATCTGCCGCCCCTGGACTTTTGGGATGGAAATGCCGCCAATGCCAAATCTAGCTGATGAGCTGGCGATCGAAGAGCTCTTCCTTCTTTGTGCAAAGGAAGAGTTGCTTGATCCGGGAAAGATGATTGCCATTGAGCTGCTGCCAACACGCTCTGCAGCTCGAACATGAGTCGACAAATTGCTTTGTATCACGGGCGTCGGCTTGGTGAATTGCGATTTCATGTCCAGTGTGTTTGCTCGACTCGGTCGAACAGGAGGGGAAGTGTGATGACCCGTGGCGCTCAAATTTGGCATTCGTTTGGAAACGTCCACTGGCGCATCACCTCTGTATCGGCTGTGTCGAGTTTTCGCAAGCGTGAAAAAGTCCCCTTCTTTCGGCTTACAAAATTTCTTCGAGGATACTCTGGGAGGTGGACTCGGAGATATCAGTGGTAATTCTCTCTGCTTTGTCTTTTCTCTTTTGGTGGACTGCTCCGCATCCTTGGCGGTTGAGTTGGATGACGACGAAGACGTCAGAGACTCGTTTACAGACGCAGGCCCGCGAGACTCAATAGAATCTGTCACCATCTCGTTGAAGAGGCCCCCGGCTCGTCGTGTCGTGATAGGAGGCCTCGCTGTCAAAACATGATGCTGGCATAGGTTTTGCTGAGCCGTAACGGCAAAACTTGGAGGGACCAAGATGGATGACTGGTCTGATACAGAAGTGGGAGTAGTATCTCGACTACATGAGCCAATGCCGGGTGATCCTGAGAATCCAGTTGAAGGGCTTCCGCTTAGTACACTCGTTTGAATGCTCCCCGCCGAATACAGGATTGATCCTGGCGTTGACGGCGCAAGGTCGTGTGTTGACAGACGAGGGGGGGCATTCACCTGCTGTTGAACTTGTGCACATCCAGGACGCGGAAAATTGCGATACCGATCTAATTCAGGGTACGGGGTATGAGGTTGGGCAAGAGGTCTCGATATGTGCAGCGACGCTTCGACTGGGACCTTTGCCGGGTTGTCCGTCACTTGTCTATCAAAATGAATGCCTAGACCAAAATCAAATGAGTCTTGGGGCGCGTGCACTGGGCTCGAACCGCTGGTACCTCTCGGATATAACTGTACAATGCCAGTGTCGCGAATCAAACCAGAGGTTGTCCTCTTCAACGACCGGTGCCTTGTGCAGGGAAAATCGTGAACAGGTCGAATCGACGGCGAGGTACGGGTTTTTGTCTGATCATGAGACTTGTCTGTCTCAGATAGACCACCACTTCTGGAAGCTGCGGAGTAGGTGCCGGCACCCGAGAAACGATGAGCATCTTCAACGGTGGAATCAGGATTCTTCCAGGCCGAAGGTCGTGGAGGCTTGACCGACGCCTCCATTGGTGAGAAGAAATGCTGTTTCGCTGGCCGAGGTATTTTCCTGTCATTTGACAAAAATTGATGCGTTGACATCGGGATCAAACCGCAAGACATGCCATCTGCCCTCTCCTTGGGTCGATGTTTTTCTAATAGCGTAACCGGTGGGTTGGGCTCTGTACTTGGGAATGACATGACGCCCCTTTCCTGCCCCAAGGATGATGATCATGCAATAAAGCCTGAAATCAAGCCTCAGTAGTCTAGGGAGTCCATTTGCAAAAGCTCGGAGCCACAGAGCCTTTCTAGAGAGTGTCGTCCTGAGCTCCAACGCTGTGAACCCAGCAGACGGAGCATTCCCTTCCTGCGAGATGTAGGGGTCTGGTTTGTTGAATCGGCCTGATCTATCCGTTCTTGATATTCTCGTGTGAATTGTAGGAATATGAGAGTGTTGCTAAGATAGAATCAGGCATTGGCAAGCTTCGAGTGTCTCTCAGCGCTCCGAGCCATATCCTTGCTTACATGAAGCTACAGCCAGTGATGTTGAAAGCAGCAGCCCTGTTTGATTTTGGAAAAGGTGCAGATTCAAAACCAAAAGTGGAGAGCGATACAAGAGAAAGGAAGAAGATGGGGGTTGAAGTTCCTGGTTCTAGCGAGAATTTGAAAAAATCAAGTTCGTGGGTTCAACAGGAGAAAGGGGGACAAGAACCCGGACGAAGCCAGCAAGACCAGAGCACGCGCCCAATGATGAAAACCCCTCAGAGGGGAAGAGAAATCTCCAAAACTTCTGAAGAAACGTGGACCTGCCACGCACGTGACTGATTAAAGAGAATCGCGCTTGGAACTTTTTCAAAGGGAATCATTGACTAGTAGGATAGTTGTAGGAGCCTGGCGTGAAATCTGGCGTGACGGTAGGTATCTCCACTGATGCCTCAGCCGTTGTCGATCTGTTTTGAGCTCCAAGATACGCAGAAGAGGCATTTTCCGCAGTGCAGGTACGTATGTATGTCATGGCGGGCTCGAGGCAGTCATCTTTGGGGACTCGATTGGTTCTTTAGGCCTTTGGCGCCGCCTTGGCTGCAAGGTGGCCCCATATGAGAACTGAGCACTTTCAGTATGTGGCAGAAACTTTTGATGCGGCAAGGGCTACTACGCACATGGCATGAGGACAAATGACAGACCGTATGGAGATATTACCCGGATTGGGTTCGGGTATGAGAAGCCCAGTTTGGCGGCGCACGCCCTGGCCGGACGGGCCGTGGTGGGGAAAAGAGAGGACGAGTCCACGCATGCAGATACGGCTGCACTGTCTTGCGCAATGTCAATGGCTGGGGAGGGTCCCGGCGGGCGGTCTGCATGCAAAGCCGTCCCTGAGTAGGTATCCTGTCAGGTTCTCAATGGGCGTCAGTCCAAGGCAATGAGGGTGCGACACGCCCTTCAAGTCGGACATGCCTCGGCGCTGAAAAAGCCAGGGCGAGCTGAAAAAGCCTCCGAGCCTGCCGAGGTTGCCTGCCGAGGTTGCCTGCCGAGGTTCTCTGCCTTCTTGGAATGAAGGTGAGCAGAGTTCAAGTTGAGAATGCACGGCCTTCACCAGAAGGGAGGAGCATTGGCCTGGCCGCCATTCTTCTGTCCACCATGCTCTCGCCCACCATCACCATTGCTGTGGGCCCAAGGCATGTGTTCTGTTGGCGCAAAATCGGCCCAGGCAAAAAAAAAAAAAAAAGGCAGCTGCAGGAGATGGTATGCGAGGCGCTCCCAGAAGATTGATGTGGCATCTTGTCAATGGCAGCAGGGCCGTACGTCGTTGGGAGAGGAGAGGGTCCAGACTCCACGGATTGGATGGCGACGTGTGAACGCAGAAGCCAGCTGCATGGGATCGTCTGATCAGTGAAACGGAATGCTGTTGATGTACTGTAGTGGATTCGCTTCACGTGATGGCACTCGCAGAGAGTGGTTCCCTTTCGTCCCATCCATTGTTCTCTGCATTCTCTTGTCTCGTCTGGCTGACTTTGCTCGAGCTCAGATCTCGTTCTTCAATGACAGTGGTCAGGGCCACGAAGAGAGATTCCGAAATTCGGTAAAGCAGCCAGGACACAGCCAGTTCGGGGCTTTTCAGCTTATCCAATGAGATGGGAGGCCGACTGGCCCGCTCCCCGGTTTCTTTTTCGTCTGACAAACGTCGTCGCCAGGATATGCGCCGGCTGCATGTCTCATCCTGCAGGCTCCGAAAGGACGATCGAGGCTGCAAGTCTCACTTCTAGACGCCAACCCATGGTTTGCATGTGCACTTGGTCGAAGACTGCAGCTCGACGGGGTCGCGCCCAAGCCGAGAGCTGGCGTGGCAACAAATGCCAAAGGCATTGGAGACGCAATTGGCTCGCTGTCTTGGCAAGACGAAGAAGCCGTCGATGCCAGCTATCACGACACAAAACACGTGTCTTGGAGCAGAAGATGATTGGAGCGCGTAAAGCATTGTCATTGGATTGCGAGGCCGACTGCCCGCTCGGATATTGACAAACGCAGGAGCGATCTTGGTCCTATGTCGGATGGTGTGCTGTGTGCTGTGTGCTGTGTGCTGTGTGCTGTGTGCTGTGCGCTGTGCGCTGTGTGTTTTATGCTGTGTGTTTTATGCTGTGTGCTGTGTCGTATGTATGTCGTATGCTGTAATACCAACTATACAGATCTTCTCAGATAGCAACTTGAAGTCTGGCTTGGCTGCCAATCAATTTCCGTTCTGCTGGGGCTTTCCGAGCGCCCCTTCCTTGTCCTTGGTTGACTGACCAGGCAGATGAATTCTACCAACATTCATTGGCTGACTTTGATCAGCCACACTCCATTTGCCGCAAATATGATTGGCAGCACGGACATGGCGTTCGTTGCCACGCGCAGGATGCCCGAGGACTCGAGAAGATAGAGAGAGAGAGACCTTTGCAACCCTGCATCACACAGCATCTTTGGAACTGCGTTGAGAGAAAAGTCTTGTCTCAGAGTTCCTGCCGCCGAAGACTTGGCAACAATGCGACCTTTGAGCTTCCGAGCTGCCGCGCTCTTTTCGAGCACAGAAAAACTGCATGTTGACCATTGCCATTTCATGAGCTGCTGACCCTTCCGCGACAGTCTGAGGCTTGCCACGTTCCGACATGAAAAAGAAAAGGAAGAAAATCGAAATTTGGTCATGCATACGGTGGTGATGAGAGGTGGCATCAGGTTGGGCAGTAATGGCCAAGCGGCCGGATTCTCCTTGCTTCGAGGCCGCGCGGATGAGTGATTGTTGGCGGCTGAGCAGGGTCTGCTCCAACTTCTGCCCCGTCTGGATCGAGTACACTCAAAGTCAAGGTAGTAATCTGATCAGAAGGAAAGGGTTCGTGTTGCTGTGCCCGTCACAGGTGCATCTCCCCCTCCCCCCTTCCCCCACCCCTTCTCAACATCTGGCCCTCAATTCTTTGTCTTCTTCGTCCTTAGTGATCTTCCTATTGAGATGATAATGCTTTCCAACACCAGGCGCGCCGATGTCGCTGCTGCTATGGCCGGGTCCGTTGCCTGCTCACGCGCACAATCACCTCAAGCACTCGCATGGCGACGACTTCCATCGTCCGTTGCGCAGCCCGAATTCATCGGCGCCCGAAGCATGCAATGTGTCCTGGCACGCCGCCAACACAACGTTGACGTTGCAGTTATTTCCGTCATGGTTGCGTCGGCTTCGTAGCCGAGAATGACGAGTTAGAGGTATCAATCCCAGAGGCAGACGGGGTGAGCTCTTTGGGATGGCGACTCCTCACGATCCAGTCCTGTCGTCCATGCTCCTCCACCGACAGACGAGGGTCGGCGGCTATGTTATGTGTGGGGGGCATCCCGTGGGACGTTGGAGGCGCTACACATTTTCAGGCTCTGCTCGAGTGTGTGTGTGTGTGTGCGACTTCGCTTGGGCGCATATTTCATGTGTCGTGGCAACAAAGGCCCGCGTTGCAAAACGGCGCTGCACCCCGTATGGCATGCACGTTTAGTGGTAGAGAGGAGAGGCGAGTAAGTGGAGGCTCCGCTTTGCCTGTCACGTCCAACCCATTTATTGACTTTAAGACGACGAGCACAGTGAAGGAGCATTCAATCTTCCGTGTATGCCTATGTGCCCTCGTAGTTTGTCACGTCATCCTTCACCTCTAATAGATGGAGGTCACCTCTAAGAAAGACACTTTCTCAAACACCCCTTTCATTTTCCCGCAGAACTGCCCCTACGATGAACACCTTCGCAGCTTAGTCTGGCAGATCAAGTACTCTCGCGGATTGAACCAGCCCTACTTGATATCCACGTCTTCTGGCTTTTGACAGTCGTCGGCCTCTTCGCGCTGCTATGCACCTGAGGGCTGTCCACCCTGTTCACCCTTGCGCGGACTGTTGACCGGGGTGTTTGTCAGTCTCTTGTTCAGGCTTTCCGTCCCGCCTCCGCTTGGGATTTGCCCAATCCTGTGCCCAGGCTGACATGACATGTCACGGTATTGTTTCTGGCCTGGCAGCATTTCCCAAATGGCGTTCCACACTAATCCATGGAGCCCACAGTTGTTGTTGACGGACATTTCCAACGTCGCCTGCTTCGCCTCTCGCAAAGCAAAGCAGGCTCGTGTTTGGCGCCGTGAGTGTGCCACCCAGGAAGAACTACCGTCTTGCTTCACTGCCCGCTTTGGCGTAAAAGGATGCCGAGCTGTAGTAGCTGCGGCGCGATGCTGGCGCCGTTTATCAATGATGCGAAGAATTTGACCCTCGGTAAATGGGTTCCTGCACCGACTATTCGTCTGTTGGTCAAAAAAGCAATGCCGTGCACAAGACCAGGGACGGCCCACGATGTAGAGGGCGTGGAGATTTCGTACGCGGGGGGATGAGTCCACAAAGTTGTGTATCGAACCATCACCAGGCTGCAAAGGACATGTGTTGCGTCCATTCGGGCAGCCCTCAAGGGAGCGGTCAGTGCCATTAGCTAGCGCTGGAGTCTCGCCCTCCACGGTGCAGTTATCGTCGTGTAAGGTGTGCTGCAAAGCCAAGGCAGTGGCCAACCTCCCGAGTGAGAGCGTTGGCGGTATCCTTCTCCTTGGCGCCTACCGCACGCAACTTCATCCCCGCCACTCATGACATCCTCGTCATAAAGGATTGCCCAAGTGTGCCCTTAGGTGAAACCCCCCTTTTTGAACTGGCTACAGGTATATGTTCAAGTCGTTGCTATAGCCCTTGTGCAGCTTCACTCACGCGGTAGAAATCAAGGCGCAACGATGTATGTGCCCACAGAAGCTTCAAAGTGCAATCCATGCCCCGAATATCAAAGGAGATGCCCGCCGACTTGTGGAGGTCTACATTCTTTGTTTGCCTTGAATTACAGCTCAACATCCGCTTGCTGGGTGTTCGTCTCGCATCACGTCCGTTCAGGAGCGATCTCTCAAGCCCAAAAGCTGTAGCATACAACTCCCACAACTAAAATGACAAAGCGCCATCGACGGACGGTGCAATGACGTGGACATTGGTGCCAATGCCCAGCGGCCGATATTCTGGCTCATTGGCATACTAGCGTCCGATGTGCTTTCGCCCGGCATCTTCCTTCTTAGCAGCGATAGAAACATCAGACTGTTCATTGTACCCCAACTCTTGCTGATGTGGCGTGTCAAAGTTTGCGGCAACTGCCAGGGAGACAAGGCTCAGGCCCAACGCCACCACTGAACTGGACTGTTTATATTGCTCGCTTTGCCAAAGATGCTCGGAAACTTTACATTTGATAGCAAGAAAGTGGTCTTGTTGTCAATAGATGCAATCAGTTCCCCTGATTGTCCCGGAACTATCATCGAGTCCAGACGTATGAGACATCTGACCAAAGACTCAGCCAGCCTCCATAGATTTATTGATCTTTAGAGACAAAGGCCAAATACCAATGCAGCTGGCAGGTTCCCATTCAGGTGATTGGAGGGAGTCCCATCTTTTGGACGAAATCCGGTCCAAGCTCATGCAAGGATGAAGTCAGGCACAAGGGGTAGGGAGGCGCGACAGCATGACAAGCACTCGGATCCCGGAAAGACTTTGTGTATCTCGTGGAGACGAGGTGTGCTATGTGGCGCGATGATGCCTCCTTTATGGGGTGGGGGACATTTTTGCGTTTACTTGACTAGGCGGAGCTCCATCTTTCTGGGCTTCCTTGTCTGTTGGGTCCTATCATGACGATGCGCAGGTACAGTGGTGTAGAGTGTTTCGTTCTTGTCTAAGCTCGATCACTTGGCCTGTCCGGGATTGTTTATGTTGGTCAGCTACTACGAAATCAAGTACATACAGTGGGTGCGAGGAAATCTCATACAGTACCTGGTAGGCAGATTAAATGTTTGTACTCCGTGCACAGCATACACACATTTTGTGCGGAGCAAGGAGTGCAAGAAAATCGCAGTCGGAAATCTGTACCGTGCTTTGACAGCCACGATGCAACGCGACGTGAGCTCCATCCGCTGCCTAGGTATGGGAAACAGCGAATCCTGCTACTGGCCGCGGCGATGATCTCGAACCCGGTCTCCCTCTGCGAATTGGATGGCCGCATCACGGCTACTTCTGACTCAGCGGCGAACGGCTTCATTTCTTTATCGAAATCCCGAGAGGAGAGTTTTAATCGGGTCATCAAGGACGGAATGAAAGCATACGTCTCGCGTCGTACGCGCTTGGGATGCAACGCCCGACGCATACTAAGCCGCGTCGTCTTGCTACCTTTTTTAACATCGTCCCAGAAAAATTGAGAAAAATGAAGATAAAATGAAAATGAAAAGTAGGTATGCAGCACGCATACGATCATAGAGGGTACATGCGTCCTGCAACTCGGATGTATCCGCGAAGCCGTTGAGAAAATCGAGTGGCCGGCCAACGGCAACATTGTGGTATTCGGGCACGACCCAAACCGTATTTTTTTTTGGAGGTGATGCCATTTCCATGGTCGCATCAGCATCATGGGCGATTTGGGCTGATTAGTAGCGTCTTGTCATTGTTTGGTACGGCCATGGCTTTGCTGGCCACCCGCCAGATCTGAGCAATCGCCCCCCCAAAAAAAGGGAGTGAAACTTTCTTCATCCCCAAGGCATATATGCATACGCATTAGAGCGGCAGTTTTCACGATAGCGAAGTGGCCGTCGAGATATTCAACACCGAGTGTAAAGATGGAGAGCTCGCAGACACTCGTTGACATCAGGACGAAGCGTGGCACGAGTGCCTACATGCATCAAGGTAGTCGAGTCACACTGGTCAGTGATCGTCGTGCTGCAACGTTGTCTAGCAGCGTAGCACGAGGAATTGCCCCTGCCAGTTGGGCGTCTGTCAATCCCAGGCATCTTCGGGACGGTCCCTGTCGTCGCATTGTCCGGCACTCTGCAGCCAAAGCTCGAACAGTCCACCGCCGTTGGATGACTTGTGGTTGATAAGGATTGTCGTTGCTGATTCGGCATTTTACGGGCGTGGCAAGGAGGAGTCTGCCAGAATCTGCCAGTCAGTCATGCCTTTCAAACTGGCGTTAAACGAAGCGTGGTTGCTTGGCCTACATCATTTCAAGTCAGCGCCGCGAAATGCTCCTTTTCGCCCAGGTGGGAGGACACATATGTACATATTGCAATGACTGCTTCAAGCCGGAAACCCATCAACGCGTGTCGCACTCGTTTCGTCACTCCTTCGACGCCATGTTTGGTACCATAGAATATGATAAATCTTCCCTGCCGCCTCTGCAGACGGGGTAATTGGCCTTGGGAGCCATGTTTCGTACAAATCTCCTTGACATCTCTCCAAGGCCCAGACTTTGCCTTCTCCTTCACTCCGGTGCCGGAAAATGTTCTACCAGGCCTGGCAGCGAACTTCCCGTTTGTTCTGTTCGCAACCGCAGGCTATCTTGCACCCTACTGACAAAACAAATCTCGAGGCATCCAGTATCATTGCGGGGGAAAGAAACAAGCTCAGGCAGTCGCAAACCTGGCCGCTCTTTTCTCGGCCTTGGCTCGCTCTCCAGCGTCTTCCAGAATGCCACTGCCGCCTCCCGCGTTTTCTCCATGTCGATTGCCACGACCACGAGGGCGACCTTGCCGCTTGCCGGGGCGATTTCCATCTGCGTCGCGTCCGCGACCGCGTTTCAGTGACCGCTCCGGTAGCGCGGAATCGAGACCGGAAGCGATTTCCTTCTGATCGATGCCGAACCGCTTCGCGCGCTCTGCGCGCCTTTTGGCGTCGTCGTCCTCTTCAATCCCAAACCGCCTGGCGCGATCAGAACGCTTCTTGGCTTCCTCATCTGCAGCAGTGGACGCCAGCCCAATGGCAAAAGATTGTGCCGTGTCGTTCTGCTGCGCTGAGCCATCTTCTGCGGTGGCCTCGACTGTCTTGGTCGGCTCCTCTGCCTTTGCGTCGGGAGCGGCAGTAGCGGCAGTAGGCGCGGGCGCGGGCGCGGGCGCCTGGGCTGCGGATTTGGATGCGTTACCATCATCGTCACTGTAATTTATCTCGTCTTCTTTGCTGGCTGCTGCAAACAGTGTCTAGTCAGTCTCAAGCTCGTGCTTCTTTCTTCTTGGCGCGGTTCTTGAGTGCTCTTCCTCAGATGAGTCGTGGCGGATCGCGACATGTACTACTCACGAGGCTTGGTCTCGTCCGTTGCAGAGCCATTCTTCTCGTCGTCCTCCTGTAGTCGCCCGATGAGAGCCTGCTTGTTGCCCGTCTGGGGGAGCTTCCGTTGGCCCAGGAGAGCCTTGAGGTCAGGGACCTTGAGGGAATTGTAGTCTGTCATGATGGTCAAGGTTTGCGCGGGCCTAGCATTGACGTTACAATGCCAAGCAAGGGAGAGAGCTGTCGAGGCGCAAGTCGGCTGATGATGGGGGAGGGGAGGAGGGCAAAAGATCTCAGAAATTTCGACTAGACATTGAGACGCTTCCTGGTTAAATTAAATCGAACGAAAGACGACGAAAAAGAGAGTCAGACTGAAGAGATTGATGCAGAAGAATGTCGAAAGCTCGACAAAAGCTGGAACAAGTCACAAGCGCGTTCCTGGGACTGTGGCTGCTGCGGCTACTGTGGCTGAGGCAAGTATCCTGCATATAGAACTTTGTGTCTCGGTACCTATGAGGCTCAGCCCCGCAAGGCTGGCCAGTTTAGGTCAAGCCCCACCCACCCAGCGAGAGGGCCCTTGTTCATCCAAGGTGTTCATCCAAGGTGTTCATGTCACTGCGACACATTTCACTCCAGGCTCTCGAGTCTTCATATACGCAGTAGGCACGGCTCAGCTGTCGGCCTAGCAAGAACTCACTTCGTCTTTGCCTCGATAGGCCTGCCGTCAGGCGCCCGCTATGCCACGGTCGATTTCGACCTCGAAAAATGCTACAGACGTTCGGGGTGACCAAGAGACCTGCCATCATCGCGAGATTCGCCTTGATCTGGCCTCGAGCATCCACATACGCTACAATTGACTGGCCCAGGTGCCCGTCCTTATGATGACGCGGAGAATTGTACGTTCATCCATCCCATCATGCTCGGAGTCGCCGATCTGGCACGGTCAAGCTAGCCGCTGACACGAATGGCGCAGGTCCGCACGCTGACCCAGCTCGGCGCAGCGCTGGTCTTCACATTCGCCGTCGTCTTTTTCCTCGACCGAAACTACAGGGTCCTACCCAAGGCTATCCATGGGTATATGCCCACGCATCATCGGGGCTTCGTAGTCACCGACGTCACCGTTGTCACCTGCTCGAGCCTAAGCCTCTTCTCGTCCTGCGAGCTGGACCCGGCAATATGGCATCGCGTCGACAAGGAACTGTACCTGGGCAAAGCGTGGACCACGACAGCATATCTGTACATCAGCCGCAAGCACGAGGAAGACCTCACGTCCCAGGACAAGGTGGTGATGGATATCTCCGTTGCAAGATTGAACCCGGCCCTAGCGAACGAAGACGCAGCGCCGAAATCCGGAGAGGAGTGGGAGTCGAGACCAGGCGGGATATGGATCAAGAGATCTAGCAGTAGGAAGTCGAGCGACTCGGACGACGTCATCACCGATGTCGATGTACTCTTTGGAGACGATGCCGTCGAGGCTCGCAGTGGTTGGGCCATCAGGGGCACGCCGTTGCGCATGAGTACGGGGGGGCCGTTGCTCAGCATTCACCTGACAGTACGCCGCGGTGCGCCCAAGGAGCACAAGAAGCCCAAGCCTCGAATTGCGGACAACGGCCGGTTCAAGATTATGCAAATCAGTGACCTGCACCTCAGCAATGGCGTGGGAGAGTGCCGAGAGCCCGTCCCAGAGGGATGGTCACGCGGCAAGTGCGAGGCCGACCCAAGGACGCTGGACTTTGTTATGAGAATGCTCGACGAAGAGAAGCCCGACTTTGTAGTTCTTGGCGGAGACCAAGTCAACGGAGATACTGCGCCAGACGCCCCAACGGTATGTACATGCCCTCTACCCCGTATCACCCGTATCACCCGTATCACCCGTATCACCCGTATCACCCGTATCACCCGCATCACATACATGCATGGCGCCTCGTCGAACGAAGAAAATGAGACTGACGCGGGCACCGTCTCGGTTCAAAGGCAATCTTCAAGATCATCTCCATTTTGGCCGAGCGCAAGATCCCCTATGCTGGAATCTTTGGTAACCACGATGACGAGAGCACCATGTCTCGTGCTCGCCAAATGGCCCTCTACGAGACGCTGCCCTTTTCGCTCTCCCGAACCGGACCGCCGGAAGTCGACGGCGTGGGCAACTACTACGTCGAGATTCTGGCGCGGGGCGGCTCAGAGCACTCGGCATTGACCATTTACTTCCTGGATACGCACTCATACTCGCCCAACGAGCGAAAGTACCCGGGCTATGACTGGATCAAACCCAACCAGATCGAGTGGTTCAAGAAGACGGCAGCGGGTCTGAAGCACGCCCACTCGGCCTACAGCCGCCTGCACATGGACATTGCCTTTATTCACATTCCCCTCACCGAGTACGCCAGTCCCGAGCTGCCGCGTGTGGGCGAGTGGAAAGAGGGTGTGACGGCTCCCGTGTACAACTCGGGATTCAGAAATGCCCTCGTGGAGCAGGGTGTAGTCATGGTCAGCGCCGGACAGTATGTTTTTTTTCTTTCCTCTTCTCCATTCCTCTTCCAATCTTCCCCTTTTGCGATGCCACGTCATGTTGACAATAGGACAGTGACCACTGCAACGACTACTGCCTCCTGTCGCTGGAAAACATGACACACCCCGAGGCCGAGAAGCAACACCAGCAAGAGCCAGAGCCAGATCAACAGCCGCCGCCCATTGTACAGCGGCCCGCCCTGTGGATGTGCTACGCGGGCGGCGTCGGGTTTGGCGGGTACGCAGGATACGGCGGATACGTCCGCCGGCTGCGCGTCTTCGAAGTCGACACTAACGAGGCTCGCATCCTGACCTGGAAACGAGTCGAAGCCGGCGAGACGGGCGAGAGGATCGACCAGCAGATCATCGTGGACGGAGGCCGACCTGTGCCGCCACCGCTTCCTCCCGAGCCCTCGCCCTCCGATGCACCGCCCCCTCCCCCTGTACAGGATGTTCACGAGTAAATTATGCCGTCGAGGAAAGCTTTTTAAAAAAAAAAATGAAAAGAAGAATGAAGAATGAAGAAAAAGGGGAATGAAAAAAAAAAGGGGAAAAGACTGACGTGGGCGCCGTCTTGTGTGTTTTTATCTCATTCATTCATTCGTCAATCATCTAGGATATAGCCCTGTCAAAGTAAGTTACCCCCTTACATGGGTAGGTAGGTAGGCACCTACATATGTACGTACACAAGTCAGCCAGCCTGCACGGCAACCATGGCCTTTTTTCTGTACCATGCGAGCAGTCTGTAGCGACCAGTCTCCATCTCGGCTCTTCCTGTCTCATCCCGGCGTGATTTTTTTTTCTTTCCTTTTTTTTTTTCTTTCTTTCTTTTTTTCCCGAGCATCGAAAGAGAAAGGCGGGTTGGGGGCGTCCTCGCCAAAAAAAAAAGGGGGGCACGTCATCATATAACTGTTTTGCGTAAAGTAAAAAGTCAAAAAAAAGCAGAGAAAAGGACCAATCAAGAGCATTCTTGATTCAAGAGGGGTGGGAAATAGGACACGTGAAAATACAAGGTATGAAAAAAAATAAGAATCCATGTGGGACCATGTGCGCATTATCTGGCAAAAAGGATCGTGAACTTTGTCTGATTACAGAGTATGCATGTTGTCTAAATGTATACTCTTTTCGAGATTCATGTCGTCACTATTCAGCGAGTGAGTGTGCGCATACCCGGCTTCATCTGGTGCGCGGAAACATGTGCGCCAACACAAAGCCATTTACCCTTATATACATATATATAATCAAAAAGGGAGGACTTAATCTGAGGACTCAATCTGACTTGGTATATATACTGGCATATTGTCATCATTATGCCGTGTCCCGAAATCTACACTTGCATTCATTCCATCATCCTTTCTCCTTTTCACTCAGGAGGTGAGCCCTTTGATCGCTCCCACTAAAGACTGCGCTGATTCCCTTTCTATGTACAAGTTGGTGTTATTATGAAGAAGAATAGAGAAAACACAAGGCTCAAAACAAGAATTTGACGACATCGCCAGCGCCTATTCCAAGTTTGACCTCACCAAAGTTACAACCAAAGTAACAATACATGATCCCTCGCTCCACTACGCCATCATGTACGGGCTGTGCAAGTGTCCCAGCTGTGACCATCATAAAAACCGGTGTTCCATCCTGCAAGGGACGAGGGGAAAGACGCAAATGGTGAATGGGGGCAGAGAGAAGAAAAAAACAAAGAAAAAACAGTGAGAGAGAGAAAGGTCGACAAAACCCAAGACCAAAATAGACAAGGAATAGCCGACGCACTGGAGAGTCGACTGTCAAGACGGCACCCCCCGGCCCTCACGAGCCATCTCCTCTTTAGGCTCGCACCACCTCTTGATGAACAAGTCTCAGCACTCCGTTGGCCTCGGCAGCACTGGAAAACTGGAAACACCACTTCTTGATGTTGCCGCCCGTCGCCCCGTTCTCGGGCACCATTCCCACTACACCGGCTCCGTTCTTGACTTCCTCCCACACGCCACACACGATGCCTCGGCTGCCCATGGAGGAGAAGCACCCACTCCCCAAGACTGCGTCAAGCATGACCTTGGGCTCCTCGCCCTCCCTCTTCGCCGACGCCGACGCCGTGACCGTGATGCGTTTTTCGAGACCGTGGTCGGCCCGCAACGCCTGGCGCCACCCGGGCGGTGGTCGCCGAATCTGCAGCGTGCAGTTCCCGCAATCCTCCCACTTGGCCGCAGTCACAAGTAAATGGAGTCGGATTCGGATGCCGTCGGCACCCACATTCACCGGATGATGGCCGCTATTCTCGACGCTGACCGAGGGGGAGCGAGGGGGTGTGCCACCGGCGGACGACGAACCCGATGTGTAAAGACTGTTTGACCCGCTGCCAGATCTGGGTTGTCTGTCGATGAAAGATCGCGCAATGTTGAATGACAGGTTCCCGCTAAGCGTAAGTCGCTTCAAGAAACTCGACGCCGACGGTGTCGAAGAAGGTGTGGTGCTGCCCCCGTCGTTCGAATGCGACGGCGCTCGGACCGAGCTTCGGTAGCTGTTCTTCCTACCCAGCCAGCTCCGACGCCTGCTACTCGTGTCGCCGTCGGTCTCTAGTGCTTGCCGCTCACCGAAGCTCCTGAACCTGGCTTCATTCTCCAACTGGATGAATTTCTGGTTGTTCAGACGAGCCTGATGAACGGCCATGTACAAGCTATAACAGTCGGAGCCGACAAAACAGCGGAACCGGAAATTGCCGCCGCTGAAGGACTTGGACAGTCTGGAGTGAGCTTGGACTGATGATCGTATTTCCAAATCGACCGCGGTGCTTTGTCTGATGAGGACCAGCGGAGTCAAATCAAGGGCTAGCAGTGGGGGAGCGACCATGTCAACGTCCGCTGCGGCCGCCGCGCGGACTGGATAGGCCTCGATGAGTCCGTCTGCCACAAGAATAGAGCAAGGCTCGCTCAGGATATCTTTCCATAAACCCTTATCCGACCACCGAGAAATGCGGGCCATGACGTGCGAGGCAGGCTCATGAGGCGTCATCTTGTTGCCGTGAAGACCGACCTGAGAGGCCGAATGGGAGGGTGTCAGGCTACATTCGGACTCTGGCATCAAGTAGGGGCCTTTTCTTTCCGTGTCCGATTTGATGCTCACTCCTAGCTCAGTCTCCGGAATGTCGATGCTCTCAATCTCGTCATCCGACGAGTCTGTCTCAGACTCTCCAGAAGAATATGCGTCTGAAGTGGAGGATTGATCAGAGGGCAGATACTCGTGCTTCAACGGGGATGACGTCCGTCTCTTGAGCCGATCGCCGCCATGAGACACCTTGACTGCCGGTTGAAGTGACGGCGCTGTTTTGGTCATGTCCCCTCCGGACTTGGGGCCGCCGGGACTGTTCAGGTTTCGGTGAATGGGCGGCGGCGGCGCTCCATCATCACGGTACGCTTTCGAGCTTGGCGGCTGAGCCTGCTTCTGGCCCTGGAGCTGCCCGGGGTCAGGTCGCATGCTTTCCTTCAACGGACGTCCTCTCCCTTCGCGGTCCAAGGACAAACCACCATGGTGTTGCCTGGGCGTCTTGTCCGGATCCGAAGCCACGTTGACCGTCTCTGCTGCGCCATCGGGGCTGGCGGTAGGGAGATCCTTGGCAATGGGGGAGCAGGGAGATTGAGCAGGCAGGGTACCTAGAGCAGATTGAGAAAGGGGCTCATCGCCATGAGGTGGTGGGGTGCTAGGCGGTTCCGGCTGCCTCTCCTGGAAACCCCGAGATGTAATCGAGGTCAAATCCAACGGTGGTACGGGATGCAGCGGAAGCAGATCGAGCCAGTCGAGGATCTGGTCCTCGTTGTCAGCCCTGACTGTGAAGAATTCGCGCCACAGGCCGCCGTCGCGGCTTGTCCCTCGAGCCATGATGACCATTTCGGAATCGGAATCGCCCGTGCGCGCGGAAACCTGGGCCATGCTGATTGGTGGGAAGAGGAGGTACGGACGGCGCCCTTCTCCAATCTCCCGAATCAGTACATCACCTTCGTCTCTACCGTCCCTTTGGTTGTCGCGGTGCACGAATTCCACCTGACAGTCGAGCTTTTGGCTGCTGGAGTGGGACAGGCTCAGGGAGAATACATCTTTGGCGCTGACCTGGCGGCTCGGATCAATCGAAACAGCAGCGGAGGCCTTCAGCGTATCCAGGTCCCGGCACCGACTTGTATCGGTGTTGATGGCTTCCTCGTCAATGATGCGCGCCGTCTCTTCCTTGAATCGTCTCCGAGATTTTTCTTGCAGGCTCTCAAAATCTCGGAGAATCTCATGCGTGTCGTGCGATGCGTACAGGGAGTCGACGCATCGAAGGAGCTTTGTCAGCTGCTTCACCCGGAGAAGGGGTCGTTTGAGAAGATGAGCGACAGCCACACGCTCGCCGCTGTCATTCACAACGTCTCCGTGCTCATTTCTCGGCAAGGCTGCCAAGAGCGAGTCATTTTCATCCACGCCCTCGGCCGCCGGCGCCAGATTGATGACAACATCGTCAAACCCAAGTCGCCAGGCGTCGAGGTAGCCGCTGTATATTGACACGACTCCGTGTGCCCAGTTCATCAACTTCCGCATGTCCGACGTGGGGGCCTTTTTGTGAGCGCTCCTGAGCTTCTCCAAAGATATGCCCATGCTGACCACAGACTTCGACACGTTGTCTGGCAGTTTACCGGATTGAGAGGGACCGAAGAGTTCTGTTGCACTGGTGCCGCTGACGACGTGGGAGAGGAGCACCGGCACAACGCCATCCACCAGCGTTTTGAGCTCTCGCAGGTACAAGTTTTCATCGTCAACAAACTCCCGCAGCAAGTCTTGCGCCATCATGTCCACAGAAGCAATTCTGTGTCTTCGCAAACTTGGCCTGGAGCGGTTGCGTTTGATAGCATCGTGAATAGTAGAGTCGTCAGGCAATGACAAGACAGAGACCAGATCCGAGTGTTTTGTGAGTCGCCGTTTCAACCCAGGGGCGTTATCTGCTTTCGACTTGGATAAACCACTATCCCTCGTAAGAACAGTAGACTGTGTCAGTGTTGACTGAGTCACATGTGAACTCAGATCGGATTCAATCGCGCTGGAACTCTCCTCCGACAGGATTGTTGACAGCTCGTGGTTACCGCGTGTTGGGGGTCGCAACCGGGGAGCAGCCAACTTGAAAGAAGGGTCGGGCTCATGTTCGGCATGCCACATGGTCGAGTCGGCCAGTCTGGGTGTTGACATTGATGGTGATGATGACGGTGATGTTGATGTTGACGATTTCCCCATGTGCAAGGATGGGAGAGCATCCTCAGCACGTGGGTGTCTGCTGGGTTCACCAAACTGGTAGGATTTCGGTCGGACCGGGAGGGGCACACCAGACTCCCCTTGGCAAGCTTCTCTGAGGACGCCCAACAGTTGTCGCTTGCCGTTGCCGGACTTGAGAGGGGAAGAGCTGCTTCTAACAGCACTGCTCCTCTTTAGCCCCGTTGATGTCGGCGTTGTGGGTTCTTCCTTGGCTTCGGGCGGATTCGCGCCTGGTTCGCGGCCTTGCACAATTGGTTCATCTTGATCACGCACTCCCGCTTTGCCCGATCTCTTGATGCTAGGTGGTTGTGTGGATTTGATGCCATTTGAGCTGCGCCGGCGCGGCGTCACTGCTTCCGTCGATGAGTCGCCATCCGACTTGCCTTTTTTCTTTGCAGTAACGTGATCTGCCGTCGATTCTGCTTCGGGTCTGTGGTCTACAAATGGATCGACGGTACTGCTGAGCCATTTCTCAATGCTGGGTGGCTTGTTCATGTGAACTGGCCGAGGAGGTTCATTGATCTCGTGAATGATTTTTTTGCCCTCCTCAACCACCTTCTTGAGCACCTTTGGCATGGATTTGAGGCTCGTCGTTCTCACTACCTTGGCGCGTTTCGGTCGGCTCTTTGGCTGTCCGTCAACTGTCAGATCGAGCTCGCTGAAAGCAGAATGACCGAACGGAATGTCTTCTGATATATCCGCCACCGACTTGTCGGCCAGGCCTGACGCAAGATCCGATGCGGTGTTGCAGGCGCTGCTTTCGCGGCATTGCTCGTCCGCTGGCAAAGAGGCTTCGTTTGAATCTCCAGAAACCTCCGTCGACAGCGGTTTCGATAGGCGTCGCTGAGCTGAGCCTGTGGGGGTCGCATTCAGCCCTGCATCTTTTTCACTCTTCACGTCCAATTTTCCGTCTTTCTTTCGTGTCTGGTGGCGTATTTGCCGTGAAAACCCAGTGGAATCTCGTGTGACGTTTCTCTGGCTCGGCGGCGAAATCGAGCGACTAGAGCCAGAAACGGTTTTGCTCCTTGATCGCGAGATCTTCGGCTCCTTCTTCTCTCCAACGTTAAGAGCCTGAAACGACGACTCACTGAGAGGTCGGACCCTGATACCGTCATCATCGTTTATCGAACTGGCTGATTGCATGGGCCTGACGCGAATGCCGTCATCATGGCGCAGTTTTCCATCCGGGGTGCCGCGCGCTGAGCCTCCACTGGCCGAATCACCCGCTTCGCTTATGACGCCGCCGACTCGAGGGCTCCTGTCTCTTGAGTTGGAGGACCGATGACTGTGAGGCGACGACGGCGTATCAGTCACGTCTACCTTGGCAGCCCACTCCTTGATTTTGCTCGCGACGAGGGGGCTTTTGCCAGACGGTGGCACAAAGTGGTTTGGCAAACGTTTGGGAGTCACCGAAGGTTTCTTAGAAGGAGGAGAAGCCTTTCGCGGAGGACTCCTCTGATCCTGACCCTGGCCCTTCTTCTTCCTCCAGTGTTCATCGCTAATGACTCGTTTTTTGGGAGGCGTCGACGGCTGGGCAGGAGTTCCCCCTGGCTGTCTGGGCTTGGAAGGACCTGTCTTGCCTTGCCTCAACTTGATGCGTATTCGATCGGCCTCAGTGACGCTCTCCTCGTCCTCTCCATTGAATGCCAGGTCCGTCGGCTCGGTAGCCGCATCGTCGGGATCCCCGTCCACCATGGCAGAACCGTTTGCCTTTTGCCATTTGCTCACCCTGTCTCTCACACCCCCTGGCTGTTGAAGTTTGCGCACGGCGCCCTGCCTCATCTCCTGGCGCATTTCAGCCTTGAGCAGCTCAACGCTCTGGCGGCGTTTTCGCTCGGCCGCCAGCCGGGCAGGGGATTGTTTGCCACGGAGAAAGTCGCCAAGTAGCGTCGGCGGCTCCCTCTTCGAGTTGGCCCGGGCCCGAGGCTTGACGACGGCAAGGGGCGGAGAGTCATTGTTTGCATCGGCATTGTCTCTGCTGCTCTTGGAGGGAGTGTTTATGTTGTTGTGTGACAAGTCGCCGCCGTCATCAGGAGGCGATGACAAGGGCATGATACTGGTCAGACTGGCGGCGATCCGGTCAGCGGTCGAGCTCGGTCATTGTTGAGAAGAAGAACAGAGCCCCGAGATGTTGTGTTTACTTTGCACGTTAATGGCATGCCTGCTGTGAATGAGCGACGACGACAGAGGCAGTGACCCCCTGGTCTTGGCTTGTCATGCCCCCCCCTCCAAAGCCGCCCGTCGTGCAGCTAGTCGCCGTCCGGGCAGGGTATATGTAGGATTCTTGTCGGCAGATGCTATACAGCAATCAGTAGCCACGATTGTGTCGCGGTGTATTTTGTATGTCACGATTGGTATGTATGTATGCACAGGTAGGTAGGCGGATGGATGAGCGGCACGCGAGTCGCAACGACGTCCGAGATGGGGCAGGAGCCACCGGCTTCATGCGACGGGAAAAAAAAAAAGAAAACAAAAGGCAGGCCTTGGTTGATGGAGATTTTGTGCCTTCGTGCACAATGGTTCAACAAGGCCCGGCTTGATTTGTACGAGGGCTCACGTCTTTGACTTTGGGCCGGGTTTCCAGATCCTTATGATGCCGTCATGGGAGTCGTCTCTGTTGGAGTCTTGCTCGTCTGGATGGTCGAGACAGCTGCTCGGCATTTGCTATCGGAGACAACATGTGGGCTGAAGTCACTGGGTCGATCTGGGTGCCGTGGTAACCAACGGATCCGCTACCGGGTTGCGGGTATTACAATACGTACCGAACAAAAAAGATAATTTTGATTGCACCGCCGATCGGTAAAGTGGAGACATATATCTGGTGGGACCGCAGGGTTAGCAAAGAAAAAGGCTTGGCTTTCCATGATGACCAGATCCGGGTCATTTCAGCTCAGTGGGATGTTTGTGTGCATGAGCACATGCTTCGCATCGTGCTGCACGCAACCATACATCCTACCATGTCGTGGCTCCCTGACTCGGCTCGCTCAATGAAAGAGCTTGCTTGGGCCCTGAGCCTGGGGTTCGTCTCAAGGAGAATTCTGCCCAGGCAGAGAATTTTAGTCTTGCCTTGGCTGCCGCGCGCGGCGGCTTCTCCATCCCATCTTCGCTTTCTTCGGGCGCGACCCCGGGACTGTCCGGTCTGTGGCGTCGCAGCTATTTTTTTTTTCTCACGCGATTGTGATTTCCACGCTGGCACGGCACCATCCATCTCCACCAGGGATGGGCCGCCCAGAGGTGTGCATCCACCCCGCAAATAATAAGCGTCACCTTATCTTTCCCATCTGGCAAGAGCGAAACCCGCATCTACCAGGAAGATGGAAAAGCTGCTCACAGTCGTCTGAAACAATATGGCGCGGCTGCCCCGACGCAGCACAATCACACGAAAGAAATGATGTCGGTTTTGAGTAAGCTGGTAATTTGATCCTAATTAGCTCAATCAATCATGATTGATTCGATATTGGGGGATTTCCCCAATCAAAGCACGCTCGAAACCTCCCGTGGCAAAAGAACCCAGAAAAAGAAAAGGCCAAAAAAAAACACTATGTACCCAATGTACAGAAAAACGCCGCAAGCACTTCCTGTGCTTCTCTACCAGAATGCAGAATGTTTCAGCAAGACCGTTAGCCCTGCCAGCGCCAAAAAAAAATTGTAATTTCAGTACACGATGAAAATTGGCAAGTAAAGGTCATCTTGACGATAACAGTATTCTGCCAATGATATCCCCTATCTTGTTGGCCGGGGGGGAGAGGAAAGGACACGTGAGCCCTACTCTTCAGCCGGGAGCAGGAAGCGGACCTTCTTCTTGGGCTTTGCTGTTGACATCCGCAGACGTCGATTCTCTTGATTTAGACCGAGCGACGCGGGCGACTCCGTCTTGAGCTGCTCTTCCGTCTCTTCCGAGATGGACCACACGTCCGGGCTGGGCTCTCTCCATAGCCGCTGAGCCCGAGGTTGAGGTGGCGTCAGCTTGCTGCCAGTTGAGTGCCGGCGTGTGAGGGCGTGGCGCGGCCGTCCGCGAGGTGAGGTCGGTGAGGTTGGTGAGGTCGGTGAGGTCGGAGCTGGAAAAGAGGCGGCGGATGAGAGATGGCGGTGAGCAGCGGGCCGTCCGAAAGGCGGACTCTTGCAGCGAAGCCTGGGGCTTTCTTCCTCGAAGAAGCCTCTCGAGGGGGAGAGGAAGGGAGATGATGAAGTAGAGGGCGAGAAGCGGATGTAGTCCTCGTCGTCATCGTCCTCTTCATCGGTAGTGGCGGCGTCCGAATCAAAGTCGGGCGAAATGGTTTTGCAGCGGAGCCTGGTGAGTCCATCGAGCGTGGATGGGCTGACGGAGCGAACAACTCGCCGGGGTTGGTTGGCGTCGTCCAAGCCGAGCATGTCCTCCATGTCTGGCAGATGGGTGTCGCCTTCGACTGGCGTGAGAAAGTAGTTGAGTGGGTTTTCATCAATGTCTTCAAGGAGAGGGCGAGGCCCGCCCTTTTGGGAAGTGGACGGAGTGAGCCGGATTTGGGTGGGAGGCCAGGAATCGCGACGTGACCAAGGATTTGAAGACATGGTCTGTCCTCGTTGACGCAACTCGAGATTTGGTATTGCGAGATAATTGGAAATAACAACGCTGCCGCTCGAAAGGGGCCCCCCCGACAGTCGACGGTAAACGTATGGTCTTTCTTGTTCACAGTCCAGAGAGACTTTGTCGAGCAGAAGATGCGAGGCAGAACGGGACAGAAGCGGCCTGTCATGTAGCAACAGGGCTTTGGGAAGGGGAAGAGAAAAGAGGCTCGCTTCTCAGGCCAGGGAGAGGTCAAAGACGAAGCATATATACCGAGTTCGTATAGCTTCAGTCGATGCCGGACCAAATGCAGGCGTTTGAAGGTCTTAGGCGGGACGACGAGGGGGTTGAACAATAAGAGGCGCCAAGGTGACGAAGCGGTATGGCCAGCCGCGTGTACCTTTGTCTTGCCACCAACAAGTATCCGAGCAAGAAAGGCGCAGCCACACCCCTACTCACGCGCGCGCGCATCTGATCAACTAGCAGGAACTAGAGTCGACGCCTTGGAACGGATGGTGAGTACAGGGCTGTTTGCTGTAGCCTGACCTGTATGTAGTAGGCTAGCGAAAGCGACGAGGGAGGGCGGGCTGACAAGGGAAAGGAAAGGACAAGCGAAATGTCAGAATTCCGCATGGTGGAAGCAGCATCGCATTGCGGGGGTGGGGAACCCAAAGAAAGAAAAAAAAAGAGGGTGAGAGAGAATGGCGTTATGGCGGGAAGCAAAAACCGCGATAAGGAATGCCAGAGCAGAACAACAATGTCCTGTAGCACGACGCAGGTCCAGACGGTGCGCGAGGCTTGCAATAGCCGTTCATGCCGGCGGGAAAGCCCAGTGTGTGGCAGTTGTCATGCCTTATCCTGGCATTTACCTCGTTCTAGCTTGGCGCCCCTCGTAACAGCCTTGGAAAAAGATAAGACAATGACGGAACGCCGTGCACACCATGACCAAGGCGGGCAGGCGCCTTTATTTTCTGCAATCCCATGCCCCTCCCTCGCCCCCGCCCCAATCCCCGTCCCGTGCGCGCCACACCGCTTATAAAAGAAGAAGAAGCAAAAATAAAAAGGCGAAAGGCGGTCATGTCCAGGTTGTGCATCACGAGGGATGCGAATGTGGGCAAAATCCCACTACCGTCACACGCGGGCCGTGTACGCGTGCGTGAGCCTCCTTTTTTTTCTTTTCTTTTTTTTCTTTTTTCTTTAATTGGGACCCCCGGCACTTCGGACCCTTTTTCTTTAGAGAGCCAAGATGATAAATGTACCACTTGGGAGGGGAGGGGGGGCCGCTTGAGTGCATGGAATGAAAACTGATTGATGGATCGTCGTGTCCAGGCATCCATCCCAACTTTTTGACTCATCGCCCTCGCAAATCCAACGCCCTTTTCCAGAAGGCGCGACCAGTCATTACACTGTTTGAAGCAGGATTGGTCACGCCGAAACAAATGGGCTGATACCATGGCGTCGTCGTGTGGGATTCTCCGCGTTCAATGGTGTGTGCAGTCGCCATGGGGTGAGACCAATTGCTTTTTGGGGGGGAAGAGGGTGCCGATGGTCTTGAATAGACTTATCAATGTGTCCTCTGATTAGATGGCAAAGACGGAATCATAAACAAGTGTTGCATTTTTTTTTCTCCATGCAAAAGAAAGAAAAAAGGCTCAATCCACACATCAGACTTGTGGAAGCCGAGCATCTAAAACGACGTCACTGTCTCGCAAAGTGGTCGAATTTGTTCTAGCCCATGGGTCGAGTTGTGCATCTCAAGCTAGCCAGAGTGGCTATGGTGCTGATATATTTTGTGTCAGAGGCAAGGAGGGATTCCGACCCTGATACAGTACCTTCTCCAAGTACTAGGTATAGGTACTAGGCTAGGTAGTAGGCAGTCGCATAAATACACATGTACATATTCCACGCACAGTGGCCGTAGATGCAGACGGTCTCGCCATGATTGTGCCACTGCATCATCGCATACAATAATGTACATACATACATATGTATGTTCTACAGTAGGTACTTGATAGGCCTGTCAGGTTGCCAAACTGCGCACGCATGCACAGTATGTGCATTATGTGCAGTTATGTACAGTATGTACGGAGTGCAGTATAAACATGCTTGAAGGATCGCAAGGTCTCATCCTCCAGCAACAACGGCAAGTAGTGTATGTAACCCCCAAGTCAATACTTGATGCACAAGATTGTGACGACCCTTCTGCCTTGCCCATCTTGTTATTCAAAGCGTGAGCTCCCGACCCCGGGCTCATGTACATAAACGGAGTGGCCTTCCGTGACCGAATCAGTTTTCCGTCTGTCTTGGCCATACATGTGACAGAAACATCTCGCTTGGCACATGCATACGGCCCAATAGATGTCGATGGCACCACACCTCCATCCAGCTTCCGCCCCCTCCCCTTGGTAAGGCTATGCCCGTTCATTGAGGAGGGAGTCGGGTCCAAGGGAGGGCGGCCTTCCCAAACGAACTTTCCAAGCTGCGAGCATGACGAAATCACCTACAGTAGAGGCACGGTGCATGATGAACTGTATTGGCCTGGCTGGAACGACGTGGTCTTTTCCTGGTTTGTGTATCAATCTCAGTTCAAATTGGCGGGCATATTCCTTCGCTTCGAATTATTTTCTTCTTCGCCGCTTGGCGACTGGATGTAGGCGATATCCAGTTGACGGGCCATGTCAACGAGTGAGTGAGTCTTTTCCGTTGCCTCAATCCAATGCCCCCCCGGCGAATGGGGTCGGAATGGGGTCGGAGGAAGCAGGCGTTGTTGCAGCGGCAGCGGCAGCGGTAGCGCTTTCTAGAGGAGTGCCGCCTTTAATCTCGATTGCGAATAGCGCGTAAGCTCGCACTTGCGAAACCGGGTGTGAAGCTGGTAGCTGTCTACATCAACATTCGTGGCACGAAATGAGAGGAAGAGAAAAAAAGGAGCCGCAAAGCCATGCTTCTCGGGATGTATCTGGGATACCGAAAATATTCATTTTCACACCACGACGTGTCCAGTGAGGCCTGCAGAGATTGTAGACAGTGATGCATCTTGATTCATCTAGGTTTCTTGTTTGGCCATCATAACGCCGCACCCAGCAAAATGTGCACTTCCGCGCAAGCGAAAGAATTCTGCCAACCTTTTTCCAAGAAAAGAAAACAAAATGACCTCCGTGCCCTTGTCAGTCCTGCCCATGAGGACTTTGATCCTGGTTCTACCGAGGCTCCTGCGAACTTGGCTGCTGCGGAACAAAGTTCAGCGTCATCTGTCACGTGCTTACGAGTCGAGATGGCGAAAAAGCCCGGCCCAGGTGCTTTCGGTCGTACGCGGTTCCTGACAAGACCCTCGAGAAAGCGGAGGCCATCAAGGTGCATCGTTCGATGGCCCGGGTTTTCATCTGAACCCCCCAAGGGTACGGAGACATGTTTTTGTAGGCCCTCGTGTACGAAAGTGTGGGCGAGCGGCTATGCAGATCATTGCCAACGAGCCTCGGGGAAATAAAACCGGTTAGGTTCATTATTAGGTTGCGAACCTTTTTGCGGGTGGCGCAGGTCGCAAGACGTCCAACAAGGCTGGCTGAGAACGACGGTTGCTGACGGGTCTACCTATCAAGGCCTTGACGAGCTTCAACACCATGCTCGGGTTCATTGATGTCATCTCCCCATAGCCCTGCCTCCTTGATCGACGTCGTCCATTCGATGCACATCATGTCATTCGTTGTTCTGGGTGAGTTGCAGTCCTCGTCGGCAGCCGGCGCTGTTCCAAACTCTGAAATGTTTCGTTCCTGACGACCTACCCTGGACAGCCCTCCACCGCCGCTGAACCAAGAGTGATGGTGCTGCGGCCTTTTCCGTCTCGATCCGGTCTTCCATGAGGACCACGGGCCTGGCCGCACGGAGACGCGAGATCCGATCGTCTGGTCATTTTCATCTCGGTCTTCTGTCGTGCCTCGTGTCATGTCTGCTCTTCCTCTGGTTTAGTCGCCTTCTCCATCCGAGTACACCCGCGTCGTGTCCGGTGGACGAAATGCCCGAATCTCAGCTTCATCTGGACCAGAGCCAGCAGGTGTTTTCGTCCGACTCGTCGCTCGCCACGGATAGCAGCGTGAGGCATGAGACGGTGGTCTTGCGGCTCGTCGGCTTCAACATCCGGTATGCGGCTGGGCAAGATGAGCGAGTCTTGGGCGAGCAGCCCTGGCGTGTCCGCTCTCCCAAGGTCGCTGCCCAGCTCCGCTTCATATCTGCCGGCCATGAGAGCCCATTTCTGTGTCTCCAGGAGAGCTTGTACTCGCAGCTCAACGACATTCGGGCCCAGCTGGGCGAGCAGTGGGCCCACGTCGGCCGCGGCCGAGGCCTCGGAGAAACCGACGGGGAGTTCTCGCCCATATTCTATCGTTCCGAGACGTGGGCCTGCGAGCGCAGCGAGACACGGTGGCTGAGTGAAACACCCGACAGGCCGTCCAAGGGATGGGATGCCGCGCTCAACAGAATCGTCACGATTGGTCTCTTCTCTCACCGACATACCGGCACCAGGGTCGTCGTCATGAGCACGCACTTCGACCACGTCGGCGTCGAGGCTCGCAAGAACAGCGCCAAACTGCTCCTTCGGTTTGCTGACGAATGGACCCAGGATACTCAAAATCCACCTTCGGCTGTTCTCGTAGCTGGCGACTTCAACAGTCAGCCCGATGATGAGGCTTACAAGACCATGACGGCGCCAGGGTTCGGCATGTCCGATCTTTCTCACCTTGTCCCGGAGAGTAGGCACTACGGCAATCATTTGACCTACACGAGTTTTGGTGAGCCCAACGAGTACCCGCAGAGAATCGATTTCTTATTTGTTCGAGAGCCACGTACGGTACGCGTGGAGACGTTTGGCGTGTTGGCCAACAGCTTTGATGACCAGATTCGCTTTTCGGACCATCGCCCTGTCGTGAGTGATTTGCACATCCGGGTGTAGATAGCGGCGCCTGAAGAGGAGAGAGTGATTTTGAGATAGGAGACAGGGGTTCCTCCTTCTCATTCAGATTCTCGACTTGAAGAGATATGCAATGATTCATAGTCGCGAAAGCAGGAAAGCGTTCCGGAGACCACTTTTAAGTTGACGGACAAGGAGAAATTGGGTACGATCCTGGGGAGAAGAAGCAAAGGGGCACTCTTCAGGACCAAATCCAGACAACAAAGCCGACATATTTTGAGCGACAATCGCGCTGGATATCTTTCAAAGCCTGAAGAGTTTCATGGGCTTAGTTGTCATGGAGTAGCCATACGAATTTCGGTTTCATGTCAGCGTTTCCGCGCCTGCATCATGTCCTACGACCGCGCACATCATATCACATACTCGTCACTCCCTATCGTCACCACGTCGACAGCATGCATCTCATCGAAAGCCGAGGCCTGTTGCTCAGGGCCCATCTTCAATCTTCAGCATGGCCTGTTTTTCTTGGAAAGAAGCGGTGTGCAAAGCCCCAAGAGGTGACAAAGGATCTGTGGGTGGCAGAACCATTCACCCTGGATCTTTGTACGATTTTTACGAGAAAATGACAAAACTCGGCTTCTCAGGGAAAAAATTAAAAGTAAATTGCAATCCGGATTCATGACTCGGTTGCCCAAGAGATGACAGCTAGGAGCTTGTGTTGCTGGCTCTACTTCTGCTATGGTCAGGGGCCCCCCCAGCGGCATTCGAGGATGCACTGCATTTTGGGCATCAATGCAAAAAAAAAAAAAAAAAAAAAAAAA
>JMQE01000888.1:0-92158 GCA_000731825.1 Hypocrella siamensis
CCCCCGTCAGCCAACTGGGTCATGTGGCCCTAATTTTAAAAAACCTGCTCCACCTCGTTCTCTCGCTTTGCTCATTTCGTTTGCTCCTCTGCGACGCACCTCCTGACCTGACACACTTACCACAGCTGCAAAGGGTTCACAACCGTGGCGCTTCCGGCTCTCATCGATCGAGACACTTATTGTGCTTCTTGGGGCCTGTCTCTTGCCGAACCTTTTCGTCAGCGCGCCCGGGGGGGGCTCTGAATCAGTGACTCAAATCGCGCCATCCGCTGCGGTTCGACTTCTGCTTCTCATCATCAGCCATCTGTCCGTCAGCAACTACAGCCAAGACTAAAGCTGTACGCCATTTGGCCCCTTCACCGGCAACGACGGTTCACCGTGCAGCGCAGCCCGATCCTTTCGAATCTACGGCCCGACAAAGGTTTGGTTCGAGCTCCAAGAAAGCTCGCCTCTTCTCCTTCCGAGAATCACATCCCAGCACTCGCTCATTCGATCCGCTTCATCTCTTCTCTCCATCTGCCAGCCAAGCAATCAATCCGTCATCACACCTCACTCGTCTCTTGATTTCTCTTCATCGTACATCGCTTCACGGGACCCTTTGATTCCGCCGCGGAAAGCTCTGGCGCTCAGCACTTGCCTTGATTCTACAGATCAATTCTCAGCTGGAACAAGGACTTGTGAGCCTCGTTCCAAGAACCAGTACAAGACCACTCCTCCTGCCTCTTGAGCCCGTCTTCTCCATTCATTTGGTCCTCGCACGTCCTCGCTCTTCGTCCTCGACACAAGCCAATTATCCAAAAAAAAAGAAGAAGCATAAGTCACATCACGAGCACTGCAAGAGAAAATTACGGACCCCAGCGAACATATACGTCACTACACCAGCACGTTTTCCTTTGAAAACCCCTGAGTGTAGATAGAGACGTTGAATGAAAAAGACAAAAGAAAGACGTATTGGTCATCTCCACAGTCTTCACATCTTTCGCCGATTGACAACCAAAATATCAGCCGATATCGGTTGCTTGTGACTGTCGCCTGTCCCAATTACATCAACCAAACATTACAACGCAAAGCAGAAAATCAACATGTCTTCTCCACCACCGCAACCAACGTCGACCAAACGCCCTCTCGAAGACGCCTCTTCCCCTTCTCGCGCGACGGACCAGCCCGACGCGAAGCGACCGGCTCTCGATAAGGTCATTAAACACGACGAAGAAACGGAAATCAGTGAGCCCGTTCTCGATGTCCTCGACAAGAATGGAGACGAAGATGCCAATGGCATCAGTGTGAAGCAGCCGGATGCTGTCGCACCGGTCGCAGGAATTGATCCGAAAGGACTCGACCCGTCTGCCCCGGCCGCTTCGAGTGAGAGTGCTGTGAACTCGGCAGCCGCGCATGACGAGACGTCTTGGATTCACATTCGTGCTGTCATCTCGAGTCCTGAAGCCGCCACCATCATTGGTAAAGGCGGTGAGAATGTCTCCAACATAAGGAAAATGTCCAACGCGAAATGCACCGTCAGTGATTATCAAAAGGGAGCCGTCGAACGCATTTTGACGGTCAGCGGCATCGTAGATGCTGTAGCCAAGGTTGGACCGTGTCTTGATTTCATTGCATCCTTTCTCTCTCTCGCCCTCTCTCCCTCGCTCTCTCTCCCTCTCTCTTTTTTTCTCCGTTGTTTCTCTAACAAGAGCTCACCCTCTATCTAGGCCTTCGGCTTGATAATTCGAACGCTAAACAACGAACCCCTCAGCGAAGCCTCCACGGCCTCTTCCAAAACATATCCCCTTCGCCTCCTCATCCCGCACATCCTCATCGGATCCATCATCGGCAAGGGCGGTGCTAGGATTCGAGAAATTCAAGAAGCTTCGGGTGCCCGTCTAAACGCGTCGGACTCATGTCTGCCAATGTCGAGCGAGCGATCGCTCGTCGTCATGGGCGTCGCCGACGCCGTTCACATCGCGACGTACTACGTTGGCAGCACGCTCCTCGAGCAGCTCAATGAGCGGTTTGGAGGTCCTTCCGCTTCGGCGTACGCGACTCGCAGTGGAGCGCCAGCTGGCTCTATCCCCGGCGGCATGCAAGTCGTGCCGTACTCGCCCCAGCCCGCGTCGGGCCACTACGGACGGCCAGAGAACTATGGTCGCCACCAAGACCGCCGAAGCCACCAACTGCCACCGGCCACTTATCCGCCTCACTATGGACATGGTGCGGCGCCTCCCAATCCCGCCATGCCCATCCAGTACGGCGGGCAAGCAGCCGGCTACGGCGCGGCTGCCCATGCTCAGCAGCATATGCCACCTCACGTTGGTCCCCAAGGAGGGCCCCCGGCGCAGCCCATGCACGCCGGTATGCCTGGCGGTCCCATGACGCAGCAAATCTTCATCCCCAATGACATGGTCGGAGCCATCATTGGTAAAGGCGGCCAAAAGATCAACGAGATTCGTCAGATGAGCGGCAGCGTCATCAAGATCAACGAACCGCAAGACAACAGCAACGAGAGGCTGGTCACCATCACCGGAACCGAAGAGTGCAATCGCATGGCGCTGTACATGCTATACTCTAGACTTGGTAAGCAGAAAGACCCGCTTGACGAGAGCCCGACACGGGGCTAGCCGGGACAGAAACCACTGACGTTTGTGACTCTTTGCAAAAGAATCGGAGAAGCACCGAGCCTGATGACACTTGACCGTTCCAGATTGTGTAGCGCTGAATGTCACGAAGAGGGAGGGTACTGAGCTCGGAAGGATACTCTGCCCGACTTTTAAACTTTTTTTTTTTTTTCCATAATTCTCTTTGACCAGTTTGACTACTGTGCATTGTAGCTTTTTTATTTTACGACACGTGGTCCTGTCGAGCCACCAGTCAGACCAGATGCCCAAATGGCCTGCGCTGAGTCTTGTCCTCGTCGGCAGGGGCAGGCATGCAGACGTTGGAGGCAGAGCCAGGAAGAATGCGGGAGGCGGAAGCTACAAAGAAGAAGGGGAAAATAAAAGTAGAAAAACAAAAACAGGCTGGAGTCATTCATGGGTTGCAATCTTTTCGGCTGCAGCGCTGATTCGTGTATCGACGGATCAGTAAAATTCATCTGCATTTCTACAAGTTGCATTGTGCAAGGCTTTGTCATTGTGCATATCATGAGGTGCGCCGGGACATTCATGAAAATGATGTCAGTCATTTAAAGGGGGAGGAGGGGGGCGAAAAGTCAAAAGAGGGTCGAAAAGAGGCTGCTGCTCGTATAATCGTATCAATTCTAAGCCGATGAGCGTTACGGCTCGTGAGAGCTGGCTAAGGTAGCCTACATAATCTTGTACATCGTGAATTCATTGCTAAGGGGAGATGTGCATATGCAAGTCCCTTGCTGAGGTGGGGGTTCCGTTTCTAATTTTTTTTTCCTTTTCCTTTTCCTGTTTTTGATCCCCTTGCTCTCTCGGTATCTAGCTAAATAGGCAGGGTAACGCCAGGATTCATGAAGAAATATATATAGCACGGATGGAATGATGGTCGTTGGGGGCTCACTGTCGCTTCAGATTGACATGGTACTGGGTAGATTACCAAGGGTCAGCATCTGGTGCGACAAGACAGGACTCAAAGCGACAAGAAGAAAAAAGAAAAGGCTTACCATGTCTACCGACTTTCGGTCTTGTCGAATGTAGTGAATATTCTTATCGATGACTGTCAAAGAAAAGGTCAGTCTTTATTTTTATTTTTTATTTTTTTTGCGCATCATGTATCGAGGCAATAGAATGAGGTACATGTACAACTCTGTGAAGGAAGGGGGGGGGGACGCACCTTTGTCGTCGCCGCGCTCGGCCAAATGGGCGTCTTTGCTATCCCAGCCCAGCATCATGCTGACGGTGTTTCCTTCGGGGGGGGCCGAAGAGTCATGCATGAGGACGTCGTACTGGCCGTAAAAGGAGCCGTGGTGTGACTTCAGTTTGGCGGCATCGACGTTAGCGACAAAGGGCATCATGCGCATCTCGAGGAAGTCATGGGCGGCGCCATAGGCGGTGAAGACCTCGGTGCACGGAGCGTTGAGGGCAGCGCTCAGGCTGCCGCGAACATGGGCCTTCCAGAAGATGTACGAGTCGACGAGAGCGCGGAACGAGGCGAGCCAGCTGGTGAAGCTGGGCGAGGCGAGGTAGGCGTCATGGGCGGCGGCCGAGGCCCAGCGGATGATCCAGGTCCAGGTGCCAGGCCTCTCGTGCTGCTGGCCGAGATATGTAGACGAGACGCCTGGCACGGCCTGAAGGCGGCGGCAGGTGTCGTGAAAGGAGAGAGGCAGGGAGTTGGTGTTGTTGTTGTTGTTGTTGTTGCTGCTGTCGTTGTTGTCATCACCATCGTTGCTGCTGGGGTGGAGTAGTGCGGGCTTGAATCGCAGCGTGGCCACTTGTATGAGCTCGTGGGTGACGGGCTTTTGTTTGATGATGTGATTCATCGTGGGAAGAGACAAGAAAAAAAGAGAGATGGAGATTATGCGGCGCGATGGAGGGGGGGAAAAGAGACAGGCGCGTCAGGTGGAGAATTCTATGCAACCATGTGCGTACTGTATGTCGTGTGGCTTGCCTCACTCTTTTGATCTTTTACTGCCTCTGTCTTTGTTTCTTGTTTGTGGCTGAAGAACAGGAGGAATAAAAGTTGGAAAAGGAAAACAAAGAGCCCGGGCACGATGGGGAAGAACAGGAAGAGACAAGAGGTTATAGTGCAAGGGGAGGGGCAGGAAAGTGCTAGGTTGGCGGATAACGTTGGGGCGAGAGGAACAGGATGAAATGGAGGAATATATGTATGTTTGTATGGAGCATGTACCTCACCTTCTTTCCTTTTTTATCAAGGCATCAAGAAACCGGCGGAGAAAAAAAAAAAGGGGGGGGGGGGGGGGGGGGTCCTCAAATCGAAGGGGCAAAGGGCTACATTTATTGACCATAGTCGCTCGATAACACAGACCATGCGACAGTCTTCCATAGGGAACGCAATTCCTTAGCCAAAGCATTGTTGGACAAGCATGCCAGAAGTCGTGACGCGGCAAGTACAGCTCCGGCTCCAGCTCCATCTTGTCGACATATGTGACAATGGCTGGCGGGCATCTCGACAGTAGCTCACCAGCCTGCCTTGAAGTGTGACCACGTCCAACCATGCCCTGGTGAAACGACTCGAATGAGGGCCGATCGTCTCGGGAGGTGCGGAAGTCGAGATGGATCGCCTTGAATCAGAGACAACAAAAGGAGCATGTGCCAAGCATATCGATTTTTGATTCCTTGCTGAATCCCTCTCCTCTCCACCAAGAATCAATAGATCCTGTGAACTCAAGAGAAGGGGATTGGCAAATTGAACTTCGGGTACCTGTCTAGGCATGGCCACAGCGACGTCTCCCCTGGCCGGATGGTGCCACGGATGGGAATGCAGAACGACGCCGCTATCCCTTCCTTGGAATGTTACCGACAATAGCTCAACACCAACCTCATTGTCTCCATGTCGCAGATGGCCCCTAGAAGGGAAGTGAGACATTCCCCCTTTCTTCCGCTCCCTTGTCCCTTGGCCTGGGAGCGACGAAGCTTGAAAATTCAATTCCTATATTTCATCATGCAATCCCATGTTGGCGCGAATGGACAATCTTTATTGTTTCCAGTCTTGTGTGGTCTCGGATTCATTGCTAGAGCGAAAGCGACTTGACTGGTTCCATATTTCATTTTCTTGATTTCGGACATCTCCTTGCCTCGATGGGCTTTTCTTGAACAAGGTTTGCTGGGCAGGAGAGAGCATTTTGCTCCTCAATATTGCACTGCAGTGCACATACATGGGTTTCGTATGAAATCTGATTGCGTGCCACGGCTGCGGTTCTTTGCGGAATCGCACATTGCTTACGCAGACGCTTCGCATGTCCAGATCAGATGCGATCCCTATTTTCATGCATCGAAATATATGACCAACATCACAGGCCGGTGACATCATCTGATCTCGCCATGAAAATTGGCAAACTTGGGGTGGCGTCTCGAGGCAGGAAATGATCGCAGATGGCTGGTGGCATGCGCGGAATGCGGGATGACGTCCGTAGGCGGAACCAACGAGCTGCTGGCTTCAGCTGCTGGCTCTAGGACATCCGCACAGTTGCGGAATCAGCATAGAGCTAGAGGTTGCGGTCTCTGACTCCTTCGGGGCGAGCATAACTGCGGTGAGTTACGAGGCAGAGGCCATGCGAGCAACAATGTCATGAAAACCAAACATGACAAACAGTCTGGGACACTTCGGACTTTCGGGCAAACCTAAAGGTCGGCCGGCTGGCAGGCAGGCGCCGTCGGGACCCACATTGAAAGCCGTCATTGCCGCCAGAACAGGAAGGAAGGTTTCTCTGCAAAAAAGACTTGGTAGGGCCTGCTTCCGCTTCCGCTTCCGCTTCCGCTTCCTGATTGCTCAAGTCTACACTTTTGTAGATTGACGTGACATGCTGTTCATTCGTGCCAGTGGCATTGCTTTGAAGCGCCTATCCACCATACATTGTGCATTGGAAATCGCGGGGAAATTACAAGTCATCTTAATCTTTCATCAATGTGAACTACATCACCAACGCGGATATAGGGCGCCTGATGTCGTGGGCCGTCCTCTGCCTGCTGCGGCTCGTATCGCATGTGTGCCCCGAAAAAAACTTTCCCATCAAATCTCCTTGTCTTGACGAGCGTGGAAAGTGGCTCCTGTCTTCTCTGCCCCGTCGTTTGATCAACACACACCATCTGGCAGCGTCGACAGGCGCCTAGCAACTTGAATGCATGGGCCCCAATGCGTATTCGACTCCATGTGTCCTCGGCGTACGCGACACCGTGGGACATTGGCGAGTCATGGTCTACTTGGACCACAATGTTTGCCCTGAACGTGTCGTCTGGCACGCCCTCTCCACCTCTCTTCCCAATTTCCTCGTTGAGAAGATGCAGACTGCTGCTGTTGACGAGCAACACTGGACTCTCATTGGACAGAAGGATTCTGTTTCTGGAAGCTTCGGTATCCGAGTCTGGCGGTGATGGAATATCGGTGGACGGGCCCGGTGGTGCCCGACTGCTTTTGATGAGTCGTTGATGCTTCTGGACACGCGCCTTTGCTATCCGGCTGCCGAGTCCCTTCCCCCCCGCCGGAAATCTTGCGAGGACACATTGGACGCCCAGTGCGTCTGAGAAGAAGTTGTTGATTTTGGGAGAGACGTAGGCCAGCGCGGATATTTGTTCCCCACAGACCCGAGAGTCTATCCGCCTGTAGTCGTTCTCGAATAATGACGGATTGGCAGCTATGGGGATTTGCACCTCCGGGACCAAGCTGGGGTTCACCTCGGTCGCGGCGCCAGCGAACGAGACACGAAGGATGCCGCTGTCAAAGTCGAGCTCTGGTCGCAAGAGGGCCATTTCGGGGCAGCCTTTTTGGCTGAGGACTTGACCAGACCCTAGATGGATCAAACACCATTCGCGGTCCCAAGCCAACCCTTCTGGCTTCACTTCCCAGCGAGACCCGACTGGTACAGGATATCCGCCGCAGCTTTTTATCGGATATACGGTAATGGACTTCACCCGCACGCTGGGGGTGATTGCTGGATTTCCAGCGTCATGATACTGAGGAGTTGAAGTCATGCTAAGGTCTTCCACGAAGAATTCTCGAGCAAAGTCGAGGAATCGATCGACATCCGATTGGGTGCTCATGGCTCCAAAACTCACTCGTATGACTCCTGCAGGTTTTCCTCCCATGAGATGATTGTCGACACCGCATCGAAAACCTGCTGAAAGATTTCTCTTCAACTCCCATGGCTCCAAGCTCAACACAGCCGCCACGTTTCCAGGACTGCAAACTCCGCCGGTTCGAAGGTGAACTTTGTGTAGGACGGCCAATTTCTCAACCTCCTCCAAACTGACCCACTCCCCATGACTGTCCTTGAAGTTGAAGGACACTATTGGTCCTACTCCCAGGGGCCCAGCCGCGTCCGGATGTTGACTGTATACCACACAGGCGGGGAGCGAATTGCCATGTTTCAGCAGCCGCATGCCATCGAACAGCTTTCTAGTCAGTGCGGATGTATGAGATCTGACTTGTTCCATGCCACCAAACAGTCTGGCATGAACCCTCAGGGCTGAGTCGAGAGCCATGATGCTGTGAAACGGCAAGGTGCCGTCTTCGAGGCGGTCGTGAAGAGACTGCGTCTTGGGAGCGTGCCATTGGTCTTCTTTGCTGCAAGTGACCAAGTCCACTGTGCCACCCCCAAAGTAGCGTCGATGATCAAAGACATGCCCTGCCGAGCGCCGGACCACGAGTGCGCCGAGGTCGGGGAATCCAAACAGTTTATACAAGCTTAGAACCACGAAATCAGCAGAAAATCCGGGAGAGCCAAGATCAAGTCGAGAGGTGGCACAGAGAGACGCAGCGTCTACAAGCGTGAAGACCGGTGAGGATGACTGTTCCGCGTGTTGTTTGATCTGTTGAGGCCATGTCAGGGGAAAACGTTGGCCATCCATATGCGACTGGGCAGAATACGCAAAAAGTGTTGCTGATGAGTCGGTACCAGAAGTCAAGAGAATTTCGCCTTCTAGATAGCGCATCACATCAGCCGTGTCCACGCAAAGGCTCTGCTTAGCATCCTCTCTGGCTCCTACTAGACTGGTATGGCACGATTGGTGATAGATGTAAGAATAGCCATCAGGCAGCCCTTTCATGGCCTCCAAAACGAGCTTCACGCCCGCAGTAGCGTTGGCAACGAAGACCAAGTCATATTCTGATGGGTCTCCGTTGAGAAAATGAAGAAGTCGCAGCCGTATATCGTCTATCCTCGACGCTGAAAGTTGAGACGACAGTGATCCGGCATGTGGATTTCCGTAAAGAGTACAAGTCAATTCCTGGGCGAACGCTTCCATCAGGGACTTGGCGCACAGAGTCGAGCCCGCATGGTCCAAATAGACAGAGTCTTTGAATGATGATTAGACAAGCTATGCCCCAAATGCAAGCCCTTGCGCGGCACATACCTTTGAGCATGGGATACTCGTGATGTCGGAGACGCTCCACCGCGTCGTTGTACTGCTCGAGCTGACTCTCCATGGCAACGACGAGCTTCTCTCTTCCCACGCGTGAAAGCACACGGGTTTGACGCGCACCTCTTGAACCTGAGTATTGTGTGACGGAGCTGGAAGCTATTGTAATGTTGACTGCAAGCAAGACGTGAATGGGATCTTCTCTACATCTTTTCAGCAAGGGCGGTCCGATGAACCAGAAACTTGCCGGCGTGCTCAGGGAGATTTGAAGTCTCCTAGCGTCTCAGTAGCCGTCGGCAATACCAGTTGCAAAACCGCCACAGAAACAACCTTAAAATCAGCTAGGGGCCAATCTTCATCCATCCAACCTTATTGGAGAGAAATTCGCTGCGTGTGCATCGTCTACTAGATCTATGACCTGACAATGGCCTCTGACAAAGTTCTGGTTCCTGACCACCATATCATCTCACCGGCTTCTGCCTCTGCCTCGTACACTTCAGGCCCCACCTCAAGCTTATAACGTTATGAAGTTGGCAACGTACAGGTTGACAGGGCCCGAGTCGATAAACTCCAATATCTTGAATGTCCTTGAGATCAAGTCAGAAGACTCACTCAAGCAAACGTTTTTTCAATTTCTTTTAAGAAGAATTTCAATTACTTGCGTGATGACGAAAGAAGCAATGCATTTGCGCGTCGGAACGAGTGGATATGGAAAGGGAAAGGAGATGCGGAGTCATGTGATGCCACCCCCCTGCTACCCGAGGTGATCGTCTCTCGGCTTCATTCTGCTTCAACGAAGCTCAAGCAAACATCGCCGAAGATTGACTATATTCAACGCCGCATGCTCTTTGCCTCAGTTCGTTATCTCCCTCGTTCTTTCCATCCCTCCTTCCATTCGTTGAACTTTGCTTTCGTCACGGTCCAATCCTTAACCTACCCTGTCCATCCTCGCACCCGGATCCCTCTGGCCGCTCAGTTTTTCTCTCGGCGTCCCGATCACTGAATGCTCTGATTAACCCTCTCTCGTTTCCTTGCCGCTCACTGTTCAGAGGCAATTCACTCACTCATTCTCTTTCTTGGCCTTCTTTGGCGCTTCCCATTCGTCTTCATTTCTTCCACCTTTGTCTTCCACTGCTCTCCATTGAAAATGCATTCTCTAACCCTCCTCGTCTCGCCAGCCTGTAGGCAAACATTTTTTATCGCCGCTCCCCCTCAAGCATCGAGGATAAGTTGAGGTTCCAGCTTTCTCTGCGGGATGACTTGTCGTTGTCGGAGCTTCACCACTCTCTGCCATGGATTCGTACAGCTCTTACCGCGATTCATCAGCGCGGTCTCCTTCGGATAGGACGTGGGGTCGGGATGAGTCGAGATCCAGGGACGATCGTCCTGATACATACTTCCGTGGTGGCAGATCACCCGGTAAGTCACCTCGAAAAGAGGTCTTAAGAAAAGACTGCGTCCTTTCCGCCTCCCTGAGTTAATCCATTGATCCACCCCTCTCTGAACATCCCCCCCCCCCCCTTCCTTCCAATCCGAGCTAATCGCTTGCAAGCAGGGAACGAGCGTAGAGATCGCAGACGCTCCCGGTCGCCCGGACCTATTGATCGATATGAGCCTCGTTCGCGCCGAGAAGATAGAGACAGGGATGATCGCCGAAGAATCACCTCCCCGCCGGCAAACATTGATCGATACGTGCCCGGCCAAGAAACGACGTCTCCTGCTTTGACGGTGAATCCCGTTGCAGATCCGGCCACCCTGCCATACCAGGTGGGATTTTCGTACTTTGGAGAATGGTGGAGAATGAACGAAAGAATCAAAGACGCGAAAGAACGTTCCAAGTCTGGTCGGAGGCGTGAACCGGAGCGGCCTCGTGGCGTGAGAGAGACACAAGAAGAACGCGAAAAGGAAAAGCCAAAAATCCAGGCTGCCTATGATCTTTACAAAGAGCAGCAGCAAGCCAAGATGGCTCGATCGTTTGTTTCGGAACACAAGAAGGAGCAGTGGTTCCGAGAGCGATATGTCCCCGAAATACGCGACGACCTTCAGGCCAAGCTCAACGAATTACGCCGCGGAGCTTACAGTCAGTGGGAGCAGGATTTGGAAACCGGAACTTTTGACGAGTTTTCTCTTGAAGGTATTCTCAAGGCTGAAAACAATGGCTCGGGAGTCGTGCCTGAAAAGGAGGAAGGTGAGGCTACCGCTAGCAACGAGATATTGGGCGTCGGAGACCTTGTTCCGGCCAATGGAGCGGAAATCCGCGACGAGAACCAGTTTCAGCCGACTCTTCTGATCAAAACTATTGCGCCACACGTTAGCCGGCAAAACCTGGAGACGTTCTGTAAAGAGAACTTGGGCGAGGAAGAAGGTGGCTATAAGTGGCTGTCGCTCTCGGATCCCAATCCATCCAGGAGATATCACCGTATTGGCTGGGTGATGCTCCATCCCTCGTCGGAAACAGCTCTGCCGACGGATCGCCCCGACCTCAAGGACGACGATGGTGACGTGGAGATCAAAACTCCACAGCTCGTCTCGACAGCGGACAAGGCGTTGGAAGCCGTCAATGGCAAAACTGTGAAGGACGAGGTGCGCGGCGACTTCGTTTGCCACGTTGGTGTCCACAGCCCCCCAAATAATCCCAGAAAGAAGGCTTTGTGGGATCTATTTTCTGCTCCTGAGCGCGTCGAGCGTGATCTCCTGCTTGCTCAACGTCTGGTCACCAAATTCGAGGAAGACTTTGGGTCAGACTTTCAAGCCATTCCAAAAGTCGAGGAAAAAGTAGATGATCTCCGCCACGCTGGCCGGCTGCAGCCCGCTGTCCCTCCCACAGGTGCTCAAAAGGTGAAGAAACAGCGTGAAGCTGCATTGGATGAGGCGATGGATCATGAAGACGGAATGGGAGGAGTGGAGGAAGAGGAAGAGGAAGAGGAGGAGGAGGATGGTGCCATCGACGATGAGACGGATGATGGGGAGATGCTTGTCAAGAAGAAACAACTCGACCTTTTGATCGAGTACTTACGCCGAGTCTTCAACTTTTGTTTCTTTTGTGTTTTTGAGTGCGACTCTGTCCACGAGTTGACACGCAAATGTCCCGGAGGTCATCTCCGGCGACCTAGAAGCACCTTGTCGTCTTCGGCTAGGGCCGTGGCTCGTGCCAGCGCCAATGGCGAACCGTTTCCAGAGAAGAAAAAGACGGAGGTCGAAGAAGCCGACGCCGACGGCGCTGATGGAGACAACAAGTTTCGAAACACGTCAAGCAAGACTGAGCAGCAGCTGCTCCGGGCGTACAACTGGGTCAAGACGTTTGAGGACAAGATCATGCAGATCCTGGAGCCTCGGACAGTGGACATTCGCAAGCTCGGAGGTCGTCCAGTCGAGGAGGCTGTAGAAGAAGAGCTGGCTAAGTATGTGAAACAAGAAGACGAGCACAAGTGGCGATGCAAAGCCCCGGATTGCGTCAAACTCTTCAAGGAAGAGCACTTTTGGAAGAAGCACGTCGAGAAGAGACACGGAGACTTCCTTGAAGGCATTAAACAAGAGGTTCGTCCAACGAAGAATTTTACGCCCGTCTGTCAAATGGTCCTGACACTTACGTCTTCTTCGGCAGTTTGAGCTCATCAATGCCTACGTCATGGATCCAGCCCACATCGCGCCGTCAAGGACTGATGCCAACTCCAACGGCCATTTTCCTTCCTCAAATGGTCAGTCTGCCACCGGGACCCCACGAGGCTTCAATCTTCAGAATTTTGCCATGAACAGCATGATGGGCATGCCAGGCTTCCCCATGGCCGGTGGAAATTTCCCTCCAGTCTTTGCCGGGATGCAAGCCAGCGGCTGGAATCCCGTGAGCGAAGAACGGTCAGGGGGGGGGCCGAACCGCCGCGGCGGTGCTGGCAACCGTGGGCAGTACCGTAGCGGGCCTTACGATCGCCGAGGCGGTCGTTTTGAAGGAGGACGAAATCGCCCGGGTGGTTCCCGTTGGGGCGACGGGGCGGGGGCCGCTGCTGGCGGGCCTCGCGAAGCCGTGCAGGGGCGCAGCTTGAAGAGCTACGAGGATTTGGACCATGTCTCTGGCGGAGGCGGGGGCGAGCTGAATTACTGAAGCTGCTCTCGCCAAGACGTCAGCATTGTGCCATGGGATGGTTGGAAGAAACTGGCCGATGGCTGGGGATGGGGGGATGGAAGACTGGACCTTGTCTTACGGCTTCCAAGGAGGGACTTATGGGGACGGTTTGCTGGTAAGTACGGCTGTGACGACCCGGGATCGGAGGCGGGCTGTTCAGTCAGCTCGTCTGGAGAACCTTTGCGTCTGGCAAAAGCTGATATGTGCAGAAGGGGATGGTTATCCTTTCTAATTTGATGCTCTTGCTCTTGTTGCCTCGTCGGTGTCGTGCTTCTTGTGCCTGTCGATGGTGTGATGAGGTATACGGCGTGAGAAGACTCGGTTAGTGTGAGCTGTTGAGCTTCTGTGATGATGAGCCATAACAGGACCAGCGCGCTCATGTGATATGGTATGGGCTTTAGGTTTGGAAAGGGCGGCAAGGAGAGGACAGGAACAAAACTGAGAGGCTTGGGCCCAGATGATTTAGGGGAAGTGTTGCTGGAGCTCAAAGACGGAAGATGATGGTCGATTTTCGTCCATCCTTAACCCGGACCTGATTTAAGTAGAGAAAACTGCCCAGGAAAGCGCGTGTCCCTTTTTCTTAAGCCAAGATTACTCGTCTATAATTTCTTGTGATTTTGTTTTGATGAATTTTTTTATTTGGTCTGATGACCGAACTCTATTAGCAAGCCGGAAGTTTGCTTCCCAGCGGTCAAGAGAGCTTTCAGCCTCCTCGGCATATGATGGCATCGTTGGTTCAATGGCTTTTTTCCGCAACTGCTGCGATATACGATTGAGTTTCAGGGCCGCAGCACTCCATATGTAAACTTTCATCAGGACTTTGGTGCGATTCTTGCCAGTCTTAAGCGTAAATATGTAGGTTGGGACCAGGGACTAGTGAAATCGCCTTGCTGCTATGACTTCCCCTATTGCTATGACCACACCACCTTGTGCGCCCTGATACGCCCTGTGCGCCCCGTTGGCCTTCCTAGCGTAAGCTCAATTGAGCATTGCTTGTAGCGAGGGTCCCGCTCCGAGCTTGCAGTCCACTAGTCTGCTGCGACACACCCCTCAGGCGAAAAGTGAAGCTTCTCGTGATGGTTGTTTTTAGGCTGTGGTCTCATATTTAGTAGCAGGCGTTGTGGTGCTTGCACGCGTTTGCTGTTGTTTTCCGCGCGTTGTGCAGCTGTCAGCTTTATGCGTTGCCGGGCGAGCGGGCGCGTTGCCAGCTAGCGCCGCACGCTTATTTGAGCTTATGATGTGCTTGTCCCGAGCTTCTCGCTTTTCTTCCTCTTTATGCACTCTTTTGATTAATTTTGTCATAGATTAATCGACATTATGCCAACTCGTTCTGGGCGCAGCTTTGGTGCTCAGCCAGAGGAGTATCCCGAGGATCTTCTCGATGAGGTCAACAAAGAGTTGCCTGTTGTGACGGGTGATATCTTGTTTACTCGCTCCTCTTCGTTCTCGTCCTTGTCGCAGGGGATTGGTACAACCCCTGCTCCTCCTAGGATGCCCATGCCTGAAGGGCGACGTCGGGCTCCTACGGTGACCCCGTCACCGAAGTCTCCTAAGACTCCGCGGAGGGAGCGCCGAGCTTTGGTTTGCCTTTCTAAGCTATTGTCATACTTATTGAATGATCGCTGAGCTTTCCTAGGTTGGCTCGCCTGCTGTTCAAGGCGAAGAGCGCGATGTCCCGTATGACGGGTGCATTCGGTCGGCTGTCTCGGGCAAAGGGAAGGGCGGCCGTTGTTATGAGAGCATCGGGCGCTCAAATCGTTGCTTTGGTTGCAAGCTTGGCAATCACACTTGCAAGCCTTGGTATGCTTACATTCGTTGCTTCCTATCTTTCCGTTGACTAACCCTTTGCATAGTGATCCCGTCTTGGAACCCCTGGCCAGGCGGATGGTCCTTGCCCATCGGGAAGGTGACCTGGTGGTCAGTATCTCTTTCGACCTGCCGAACGAACGCTCAATATTGATGATCCTAGATGTGGGATAAGTGCCGCAAGGCGCTGAAGACGCAGATCCAAGTTCTCGCGGAGGAGGGCTCTGTTTATTCAGAGTACCAAATCTCGAAGAAGGGGGCTTCGGAAGCTGCTGGGGGCTCCGATGCATCGGTTGCGAGGAGGGCTCGTATGAGGGCTGCCCTCGAAGAGCTGGCTGAGGCTCTGTGATTTCTCTTGTTTCTTGCGTTATGATGTTGGAAGCTCGATTTTCGACTTCCGGGCGTTGGGCGTACAGGCGTATTGTTGGAAGCTCACTTTGGGACTTTCGGGCGTTGCATTCTCATGTTTGCCTCGCGGTGCGCTGATGGGTGAGTGTGTAGTAAATTAAGGTTCTACTGCTCGAGTAACTAAACTAAATGTGCAGCAGCGGATTTTTGAATGCGCAGTAGTAACTAGTCTAAAAAAGGAAAGAGGTATCCATATATGTTATTTTTTAGTGAAAATACCCTTACTAGTTTTCCCTTACTGGTCTTACGTGCACACAAGCTGCATAAGACTGTCCGGGCTGCTTGAGACTGCCTGGCTGCCTAATGCCGCTGTTAAAGCCGCTGTTGAAGCTGTTGACGATGCGGCGCGCCGGCGTTGAAAGTGACGATGCGTGTGCGCACGCGTTGATTAGGGAAATATAGGGAAAAAACCAGTAAGGTATCTTCGCTAGTAAACTTAGTGCGTCGGTACCTCTTTCCCTTTTAGGCCTACTTGCTGCTGCGCATTCAAAAATCCGCTGCTGCGCGTTTAGTTACTCCTACTCCTCTATAGCTGCGTCGGAGATGGCGACAAGCAAAAAAGGGGACTGGCACTAGTAATTATGCGATGCACAGGGCAAGTCTTTCACCTAATGTATTTTTCTCTATATCCAAACACTGGACTGTTCCACCATGTAGATTTGCAGATTTCAGGAACTTTGCCCACAACTCGACCTTTTTTTCCACCTGGACCAGTGCCGAATCTTTAAAAGGTCATTCATTCAGACGTGAGAGATTTTTGGCCGACCTCATTGCGTGCCCAGACCTTTGGGACGCCAGGAACTTTCCCGCGTGCCCCACCGTATGGAGGTAGATGTCTACGTGCCGTCGGCTTTAAAAAAGACTGAGCAGACCGGACCGATGACTGTTGTTCGGTCTGGCTGCCAGCACGAACCCTTGAGGCTCGCTCGCCCGAAAGAGCACTCAGCAGAGGGTATGTGGAACAAGAAAAAAGGAAAAGAAAAGATTAAAAATCAGTGATCGCCAGCTTGAGTCTTGCCCAATATAGAGTTCACCGTCAACTTCGGGTACCCGCGCGTCCACGCACTCGTATAATTTGAGCAAAAAGGCCATGTATACTTATACCATCATCCGCACGCACCAAGATACCAGATAGGTACTCATTTATACATAGGGAAATACATTCATATGTCTGTACGTTTTCACATGGCTTTCCGCCTGAAAAGCCCTACAAGATACATGGGGCAAGCGCCGTTGTCTCTTGCCTCACAAAGTCCTTGTTTCGTAAACCCACACCATTTTCTTTTCTCACCACTAGAGATTATCAAAGCGATGGATCTTCATCAGAACAATACTTGGTTGTTTGAACACATGGAAAGTCGAAGAATGTCATGACCACCCAGATACCTAGATTCCTACTACCAACCTACCTGCATAAAACATGATGCCCACTTGGGACGTCTCCTGTCCCCATGCGCACCATCGTCGACTAAATTCGAAGGCCATCGAGCCAAAAGAAAAAAGCTTGGTTCCTAGCAAGCAATCAAAAGCAATAAAGTGGTCTCTTCGACACTGGCAATCACATGCCTCGAAGACAGCTCTAGAGAACGGTGCGGAGGAGTATGACATCGAACATCTTAAATCCAATCGGCTCGGATTCTCGCTGAAGATTATTGGCCTCCCAGCCCCCATTGCATACTACCCTCTTCGGGCCGCTCAAAGCCATTCCTTTGAGTGGCTTCACATTTTGCTCACGATCCCTGTAAATGTTCACGGAAATGTTCACGGCCTTTGTGATGGAAACCTTGGTCCACCGCGTCAAGTACTGTCCAACAGCACAGGGACCGGATAGTGTCCTGTGGTCCTGCAATTGGATTTCTTTCCGCCAAATTTTTTTTTTTGAGTGGGTATGTGGCTTTCTATTTCGGATTGATCAAGGCACGTACATACGATACGTACCCAGCATCTTTACAAAGCCTTTGTCATGACGTCTCATAAACTTCGTGCTACACTCACCGTATCCACTAGGTAGGTGAGTCATCGCTCCGAGCATGCTTTCAAGTGCTCCTGCCTTCATCGCCGTCTTTGGGAAAATTCTTGCGCGGCCATCATGTCGAAGGAACTTTGTGTACTAAATCTACCCCTTATCGAGAAGCAAGTGCATTGCCTCCTCTCCCTTGCGATGCTGAGAACATTATATCTAGCTCCGGTCCCAACAGGAGAAAGCGAGCACTAGACATGGCCTTTGAGGCCGAAGTTTTAGGCAGCAGCGAGGGTTTGGCTCGGCAGCTCGTCAGTGACCGCATGGCCATCCTTACGGGTGGCACATCGGCGGGAGTCGCTTGCGGCGAATGGCTAACGCTTAACGACACGACCCTGTGCGTCCTTGGACGGAATTCAGACAACTGTGTCGATATGATAAAAACGCTTCGAGCCGCGGCGTCCTGAAGGGGCAACAAGATTGTTTTTGTTGAGGCCCCAGTACCATCCATCGCCGGCGTCGACGCCGCCTGTGACCAGATACTCGAGGCAGAGACAAGGCTCGATTATTTATGTATGAGTCTCGGCGATTTGCCCTTCTACGGAACTATTTGTACCCGCGCTGACGTGACTGTCAACGCTGAGCATCAGAAAGTTGCTCTGCCTTGTGTCTCTGATGGATATATACAGTGGGATGACAGATCTTTTTGCCCACTTCGAAGTAGCGCCCCGGGGGGGGGGACAGAATTCCTAGGCCCTCATCACGTGCCCTCTCCCCGGGCGCTACTTCGAAGTGGGCAAAAAGATCTGTCATGACACTGTACATACAGACACGCCCCCTTGGGGTAGTGGTCACACACCTGGTCAGGCCCACGCATACGCAGGGTCGTCGATTCGAGTCCGGCGGGAGGAACCCAAAATGACCCGATCACCCACACTGCAACCCACTAAGAACCACTAATTGGCACTGAAAAACCGGGCTATAGGGGGGTTTTAACGGCTAATGTACCTTTCCCCCCATTTCCCTAAAGGAGGCCCCACGCACTGAAAAATCTGTCGCAGCAGGCTAGTGGGCTGCAAGCTCGGAGCGGGACCCTCGCTACAAGCAATGCTCAATTGAGCTTACGCTAGGAAGGTTATCGGGGCGCACAGGGCGTATCAGGGCGCATAATATGGCGTGGTCATAGCAATACGGGAAGTCATAGCAATAAGGTCTTAAGTGTAAAGATTAATAATACAAAAAGCGAGCTTTATAGCCCGCCTTTGATTTCACTAGTCCCTAGTCCCAACCTAAGCTTGTGCCGTGACAAAATCACTGTACTTAAATCCTAGAAGTCCTCAGGTAATTCTACCTTGGCGAGAGTGCGTGCAGCGGTCATGTGCCTATTTGACTCGGGCGTGACAGAGTCTGGGCAGGACAATCCTATCTCTCAGCCAATAACTCTTTTCAGCCGGGCTCATGGCGGGTCGGCAAGCAAAGTTCTGTGATATTTATAAACAAGGTGCCAAGAAAGTACCAGGAATGGGGACTATCGGATTATTTTGGGTTCATTAGATAGGTACTCTGCGCGTGTGAGAAAGGCTCTTCCCTCCCGCGAGTGAAGTTTGCAATCTCGTGACGGAAGGAGATGGCTGTGGTCCTCGCCTAATCCGAGGAAGTATCGATCATGTAGTGCCCTATGAATGCTAGTCTCATGACCGTCGATGGGAGGTATTCCGATATTCTCGCATCGCTTGCAATGCGGTTGATAGGGGAAAATCCTGTCAGCAGTAGCATGTAGTGTTCTATGAAGGGTGACATGATAGCCGTGAAGCGGATGTGATTCCAACATATTCTTGCATCGGTTGCATTGCGGACAACTGGGCAATTTGGCTGCTTCCGCAACCTACACCACTATAAGCGAAAAGATCCTACACGCTATTCTAGTAGGTCTTACAGCAGCGGGAAGGGATCGTGGCGGGGGGGCATGGATCCCCATGCTTTGCATGCCCCACCATTCGGTACTGCTGCAGTCCTTTTTTTTTTTTGCCCTCTCCTATATGGGCGCTTTGTGAATTGCCTCTGCACAGTCGTCGACTTTCGGTGTGCTGCGGCCAAGCTCTGCCAGGATGGGTCTGCTCGCCCAGAAACAGAGGTACAGTGTTTCTCTACGTCTCGGAGACGCCAGAGCGTCCTCCGCGCAGACGATGAAAAAAGCACAATCGCTTACGAGCAAGAAATGAACCAGTCGCACAAAGATCAACAAAGACCCCAATAACACAAAATGGACGCGCGACACAAAGACTTTTGGCCAGAGAATCCTGCGGTCTCAAGGCTGGCAACCCGGTCAATATCTCGGCGCCCAAGACGCCGCTCGGACCGAGCTGCACACGGCCGCCAACGCCTCGTACATTCGAGTAGCTCACAAAGATGACATGAAGGGCCTCGGCTTTGACAAGGCCAAGCTCGACGAGGTGACGGGGCTCGACGTATTTTCAGACCTCCTCAGCCGCTTAAACGGCAAATCGGAAGGGGCCGTCGACGGCGACCGGCAGGTCCGCCTGGTGCTCAAAACGAACCGATATGTCGAGGCGAAATGGGGGCCGATGCGGTTCGTTCGCGGCGGCCTGCTGAATGGAACCGAGATGGACAGGTCCGAGTCGGATTCGAGTTCTGACAAGGTGCCAAAGACGAAGAAGCGAAAAACGAGCGGCGAAGCAGGGAGTGATGCAGAGGTTCTCGGGCAAGAGGAAAAGAAGAGGCGCAAGGCGGAGCGCCGGGCAGCCAGACTGGCTGTCGAGGTGGAACCTGTGCAGGATAAGGACGCGGGACTGCTGCGGGAGAAGAAGAAGAAGAAATCAAAGACTGAAAAGACAAATATGGATAGAGAAAAGGGTTCAAGCGTTGAGGCGTATGCTAAAGAATTGAAACACCGGAAGGGGCGAAAGACAAAGGAAACAGGGGCGGACAAAAATCTCAAAACGGAGGATCGAGGGACGAGGATCAAGAAGAAGCGAAAGCTGGACGAGTCGGAGCCAGAAAAGAAAACAAAGAAATTGGTCCAAGCAGATGAGGATGGGAGGAAGCGAAGAAAATATGAGGGAGAGGCCAAGGAGGCGCAATCCGGCTCAGCGACTCCAAATCCCATCTCGGCATCTGCTCCAACAAGTACGACGGGCTCTTCAACACCGAATGGAACTGGTTCATCAACACCAAAAGGAAGTCGGAACTTTGTGCGGTCGCGATATATTGCGCAAAAGAGGCAGGCGGTCTTGGATACAAAGGCGTTGGCACAGGTTTGTTTGTCCTTTTGGAATTTTGACGTGCAACGCTAATGCGGCTTCTAGATTTTTATGGTTAAGTCATGACTGCAATGCCAAGTACCAGCGTCTGAATGCAAATGCTCTCTGAAATCAATACAGATGTGTTTACATTTACTACCATCACGAGAACGTTGCATATCAATGCTTCTGTCGAGAGATTCAATGCTCACAAGATGACGGACCTTGCCAGTACCCACAGCATTGGATAAAGTTACTAAACAGAATACCCAACAGATTTTAGAGGACTAAAATACTAAATAGATTCCAAACGCCTTGCCCATGAATATTTGCCTTTTCGTCGTTGTATTGTAGACGACACACAATCGAGTAAACATCGATGTCCAATTAAAAATAGTCCTCGCACATCTTATTGTTTTGTGTACTCATTTGGAGTTTCGGCCAAAATTACTACGCCGGGAGCTGGTCAGCCAGAATAACATAAACGGCGAGAGATGGCAAGTCACTTACTCGTGAAAGAATTGAAGAATAACGCCGCTCTTGGCTCCTTGATCAGAAATACTTTGGCGACGGGTAATGTTGTCATGAGTTCTCTTCTGCTGTTGAAGAGATTCGAAGGCAGGCATCCAGCCGGAACTCTGGTTACGTCAGAATGTTTTGTCCCAAGATCTAAGAATCATGTCTGATACAGATGGACATACTCGACGACGCACGCTCGTGGCGTTGGTGGGAGGAATGGGTTGATTGGAGTCGCTCATGGTGACACTTATAGTGATGGTTACAGGCGGGTGACAAGACTCAGTTGTGTGGGATCGAAATTGTTTTGGCAGAAGAGTCTACAGTCTCGACAGACATATCAGTTTGAGTACGCATAAGCCAGAAGGGAGCGGCAAGCTCCTCTATTTATTCAAAAAGGTGCCACGGCAAGAGCACGAGGCAGGAACAAGCGGCACAGCACGAGCAAATGATAGCTTGAGGAATTGTGGTGACCTGGCGAACCAATACGTCTAGCTCAGTTCGATATGTGACTGGACGACTGGCGATACGGATCAAAGGGGCCCCCTCCTTCCCCGGGCTGGTGTGATCCGTGGCGGCTGACCCAATGACGTTTGGCCGGCTCAACAGAGCAGTACGGGCTAGGAGGATAGTTCTTCACGATGAACGTAGTGGCGATCTCAAGCCACCGACGAAGCAAGCATCTTGGCCCCCCATCACAGCTCTGAATGTTACGCGGACATGCCACTTGTCATAAGTTTTTACCGATGGTGCCGACGAAAATAATAATAACAATAATAGAAGAATCGGTCGTTTCGCAGCGTCAGCAAGTCGGTGCATGAAAAGCTGTCGTGCGATTCAACTTGAGCCGACTGCTATGACAAGGCGAATCCTATTGACTGACGGATAGTTGCATTCGTGCTGGCCCCGAGAAGTAACTTGGAAGGTGGTATCTACGAGCATCCGATTGAGACCCCTGATTCTCTACGCAATCGCGAATCACAGATCGCTATCGAACAAACGACTTTCCTTCTGTTCGCTTGCAGTTCGGTAGTTTTTGTTCTTTTCCCCTTGCGAGCTGCTGATGCGTCATACGTTTTCGATGATGTTGAGGTGGGGATTTGACGGAAGAGTGGGCGCACTGTGGGGTGATGGACGGGGCAGCGATCGAGCCCAGGAGGAGGGAGAAGGTAGTAGTAGCCAGGCTGGCTGCCATTGGCCGTCAACGAGCTGGCAGATTGGCGCCAAAAACGGAGTGTTGGGGACCGAGCACCGATGGCGGGGGAGGGACCCTGGGTGGTCATCGATAAGGTGGGCGCTCACCCCCTCACCAACCTGCCGACCGCTCCAGCAGGACCTTTGGTTCTTGTCATGTCAAGCAAACACGTCAAATCGACAGACGCGTACAGAGCACGTCGGAAGACCATCAGCTGTTTCGTAGCCTGGCGCACCACTCCAGTCTAAAGTATACAAGCACTGCCATCGCGCAGTTTGACGCATGATAATCGTCCAAAACAGGATCTTCCGCACCATGAACAGGCGAAAGAGTTACTGTATTCAAGCAAAGTCGGTCTAGGACAATTTGTAGTTTCGCGTGATCTGGGCCTTCTATAGGGGAGAACTGTGCCGTGGTTCGTCCTGGCTGCTCGCTCGCGGTGGCTCCACACAAAACTTTTGCAAACGCGAAAGTACGCATCTTGCACACAAGCTGGGGAATGGCGACTAACCGAAATCGACAAGACCATGGTCGTCTCCATGCGGCGTCTTTGCAGTCGGCCGTAGGGCCGAAGGGCCCCGAAGGGGGCTTTCCAGAATGCGGGAGTATTTGAAAAAAAAAAAAAAAGAAAAAAAAAAGAAGAAGAGGAAGAAGAAAGGGAAAGAAAGAAAAGAAAAAAGAAATAACGGAAGAATAGAAGAAGGAAGGAAGGGAAAAGAAAGGCTAATTGCTGTCGCGTTACGAGGCCATGAGGTTTTCCTTGGAACGACGGAATGAAGCGTCGACTTGAGCAAATCATCTGTTGGCTAGCGAGGAAAATGCCAAGGCTCTGAAAACTCCCGAACGATGCCCATTCTTGTCCAGACCCGAAGCCCAACTGAAGTGGAATAGAGCCAAAAGACGCACCTGCGCGGTCTAGTCGAAGTCGAGTGAAAAGGCCCGAGGGGATTCGGGTCCCGACCGTCGTTTGGCAACGGTTGGGCTATCTATGCTCGGTATGGCGCGCCAATTTGGATTTGGCGAGGGAATGGGAGGTGGTGGTGTGTGCATCGTGAAGTTGAGCCGACGCGAGAGATTTTTCTTGTCTGCCATGTGCCCGCGTGTCTCGTCTGCTCGAAAACATTGCCAGACCTTGGCATGCCCTGAAATCAGGGCAAATGCAATGCCATGCCATGTGAATACCGTAATAATGATCCTCGAATCCAACAAAGGGTCCGGTCCGTCTTGTCTCAGGCTCATGGTCGCTAGCCAGGAACAAGGTAATCTGGCGGCACAGGCTTCACATTCCCAGCGACGAACGACGGCTTGGGGGGAGAAAAACAAAATGGATTTTCTTCCTTTCTTTTTCTCTCTCCTCTTTCTTCACGACATACTAACCATCTGATGTTGGCAATGACCCGACGTATATAGTTAGACTGGCATGTCCAAATGCATCCTAGCCGGCAAAGCTGCGAGAACAAACAGCATGGAATGAATATAAAAGGTGGCGCAAAGCCGTTTAGAAATCGGGTGCTCGCACATCACGACTGAATTTTCTGCTTGCTCGTCTGACCTTATTCATACTCGAGAACTTTTTTCTCTCAAAATTATTCCAAGATGAACTTCTCAACCATCATCGCGGCACTCTCCCTTATCGGCGTTGCCTTCGCCTTTCCTCCACCCTATGACCATCGCCGCGTTGGCGCCAGGGGCGACAATGAAGTCAATCAGCTCGCTCAGGAATAAGCCTCGGCCTTGAATCAAACAACTGCAGTCTTGATGTCGGATCAAAACAACAACTGATGCGTGACATCGAGCGAACGCAAAGGCCTTGTTCATCCTTACAAATACACGCACACAGGCATCTCAGTCGAAATTTGGAAAAATCTGGATTCTGAGATGGTTTTAAAACAAGTTTGCCGGGCAAACAAACCTCTAAGCTTTGCTTTAGATGGAATTTCTTCTTTTCCGGGGGGGCAAGGAAGATGTGATTTGCAAAAAAAAAAAAAAAATTGTCCTTTAATAACGATTAAGACGGATGTTAGTTTGTCTTGGTCGGAAGGGGCTGAAATCCGTGGTGTTATTGTGATAAGCCTGAGTGTATTTATGGATTATGTATTGGAGCAGAAAAGGTGCATCTTTTCATAGGAACAAATTGCAAATTGGTTTTTCCTTAATGGCTGCCAAATGACAGCTTTGTCAGCATGAGATGAAGATGAATGATGAGAGATACTACTGCATGTGCTAATGAGAACCCGCAATAGCACAGCAGCGAACGCGGACACGGCGCAGACACGCCACGCCAACCCCCCCTTGCTCAAGCTTTCATTCTATACCTAGTTCGCCACGCAGACGAGAAGAAAAAAACTTTAGCTTTCTGTGCAACGGCTGTGTCGGGGCGATTATCACAAAAAAAATCCAAATGCTATGCCCGTAAACCCAAGCAGACAATGATCCTTTATCTTATCGCACAAGTCTGTAGTTGGAGGAGAGGATATGTGAAGATGCTTGATGCGTTTTCTTGCTCGACCCCACCGCTGACCAATCGCTGAGAGCGTCACGTTTGCTCCCGCTCCTGCCTCAACTGCTTGCTGCCTGCGAACGGCTCCTGTAAGCTCAGCACAGCACAGCGCACGAATCGACTTTCGCCCTTCCACGGCCCTCTCCTCGACAACCCACGCGTTTCGTTTCGTTCCGTCGTTCCGTCGTCTCCTGCGTCCCGCCTACCCCATGAACTAGCACAGCTTGCTTGAGCTGAGCGGCTTCAATGCGGGGCTTGCTTGCTCATTCGCTGCAGATGCCACGACTATGAACCATGATCGTGATGACAACGACCACAACGACAACCACCGCCTCACCACGCTGGTCGAAACGGACCCCCTCGATTCTGCTCCGGCCGTCACAGGCGCCAATGATGAGGGTGGGTCGGGGCCTGGGCCTCGCTCCTCTTCTCGCTCCCGCCGGCGGCGCAAGAAGAAGGGCAAAAAAGACCGCAATCCGGGACTTGTCAAGAAGCTCTCCTTCGTCACGCATCTGCTCAAGTCCCTCGATCTGCTCGTCTTTGCTGAGCTGAGCGGCTTGTACTATATGGAGTCCGTCTTGCCTTTTGTCCTTTTTCTTCTCTCTCTTTCCTCTTCCCTTCCCCTCCGGCTGCTTTTTCACCCGTCAACATACGTGTTCCTGGGCGCTAACTGAAAGCTTGCAGATGTTCCATGTTCCGATTCCTCCTGCGCGCCTTTGGGCAGTACATGTATCTCACCCCCAAAGACGAGTCCTTTCCGTTTCTCATGCCCGCCAGCCGGGTCCACGTCTTGCTCGTCGTCATCCCGAATCTCGTCTGCATGTTTCTCCACCTCTTCGCCGCCCTGCCCCAAGGACCTGACTTTCATCGCGGATACCAGCACGGAGGACTCATCATCGACTTCGTTGGGCAGAGGCCCGCAACCTATCGAATATACTACTTGCTCATCGACTTTGCCGTACTGGCCGTCCAGTGTCTGATGCTGACCGTGCACACGCAGCGGGAGCAGCTCCGTGTCCGGCTGAAGACGTTTCGGCCCTTGTTACCAGAACTCGCGGCTGAGATGGAAGCCGCCGCGCGGTCTGTGCAGGATTTGGACGCCGAAGAAAGAGGCATCTTGAGGCTTAATGCGCAGGATTCACTGGACACTGAAGCCAGCGGGGGGGTTGTGGATGAGAGTGGCGATCTGGAGATGCGGGACATGAACGATACCAACGAGACGGCGGAAGAAGGAGGGCGACATTCGCGGCCAGACTCGCTGCTGCTGCTCCAGCAGAGTTCCAGTGAGGCCTCTCCAAGGGCTCAGCTGTTGGATCTGATGAGCTCGGGCAACGCCAGGCTTGGCAACTACAACATCGTGCAATCGGTCATGTCGGCGGCTGGGGACCTCGAGCGCTCGGCCGCCCACTCGCTGCGTACCATTAGCTACGGAGCGTCTCTAGCCACATCACAGGCTCGGAGACGGGCCATCATGGCGCAATCGACTGCCCTGCGACCGAATAGATAGATCAACTCGAAACCAATGGAGCGCTTGCTTGTTCTTATTCATTGTCTCGTCTGCCAAGGAAATGGCACAAGGGAAAAAAGGAAGAAAAGAAGAAGAAGAAGAAGAAGAAATGGCCATGACTCAGCAATTGCTGCTCAAACTTGGTATCTACGCTACCTTCCTCCCCACGTTGCCGACGCCCGTCCCTTTGACTGAGACGATGATGCTTCCCTCGTCATCCTCCGCGATCCTCAGACCCCAGGTGCTTGCGCCAAACCTTCTCAGATCCCTGGCCAAGATGACAATGTCCTCTGTCGCAAAAACATCTCTTCCTACTCTGAGTCGGCCAACGTCTTCGGAGCCCATCGCCATCAGGATTAACATGACATGCGCCGAGACTTGAGTCACACAACCGCCTTGTGCTATCGCCTCGAGTAGCTGGTGGGCACATCTTGTCCCGATGTCCTCGGGAACCATGCGTCCTTGCGCCGGGACGACCGCGTCTGCCGAGTACAATACTCCAGCAGCACTGGACTCGGCGACAAGACTCAGCCCGAACCCGATGCCGAGCCTTCGCTTGCTGCCTGCCTTGTCTCCAGTAGGTACCAGCGGCGCCTGATCATACTGCATAGCAATATGAATATCCGACACGAAGGGATTGAGAATCTGGCGAGCCACCTGGATCATGCGCCCGTTGTTCGACGCGGACACGCCCGTGCTGTAAGCCACGCCTCTGATCCTTTTAATCTTCCCGGGGCTGCGATTCAAATGAAGCGTCTTGGGCAGCCGGATCTGGCTCGCGAACCGAAGCTCAACGCAACCGCCGCCTCCCTTGCCGCCAGGACCCGCGCACGATCTCTGCAACACGCGCAACTCGATCCTGGCGGGCGGGATGCCAAAGAGCCCAAAGAGCGGCAAGACGGCGGTCCGAAACGTGTCGACCGACACGTCGCCGGTCTCTGTGGCGGATGTGATGACGCCCGATCCAACGAAGCGCACGTTCATGTGTGCTTTGGAAAAGGGCGCGAGGATGCAAAGAGGAAGGAGGAAGTAGGTAATGCCTCTGGTGCACGAGTCGGGAATCGTGTGCTCAATGACCTCTCCGTCGACGGCGCCCTGGCCGGCCATGGCGCCGGTGATGAGACCAGGATGGTACGTGATGGTTGTGCCGGTGTACGAGATCTGCATGGAGCTGCCGTTCGTGATGGCCTCGAGGAGTCGAAGGAAGGAGACTTCGTAGGGTGCGAGACCTGGGTTGGTAGGCGACGAGCTCCGGATTTCGGAAATGTGCACAGGGCGGCCGGTCAGAGTCGAGATGACGAGTCTCTTGGTGAAGGCGCGATGGCCCGTGAGACGGAGAAAACTCTGAGAGTTGGACATGGCTGCTCGTGTCTGCTGCTGCATGTGGCCTTTGCCCTCCAAGTCCTTTGATAGAATTTGGCTCAAGCCAAGGCGGCGATAAGCTGACGCTTGGGAAGATTATAGTTTCTGCCGTGAAATGGATCCCCCCGCCATCAAGAAAAGGGAAGGCGGTGGGTGGGTGGGTCAGCGGGCGCGCCGCCGCCTAGTGTGACCCCTAAGGCTGCTATCGATAAGCGAAGCTGAGGATGCAAAATAAGCTTCATCATGACATAGACAAAAAGGATAGCGTCATCATCTTTGCCCCAGCCAGCGAAACGGACTATTTTGGGGCGCACTGGTATTGTGTCAATAGCATGCCTTGCAGGCCGCTGCTTGTCGAACTGGCAAACGTGAAAGGTCCGATCTGCCGGTCGTGTCTTTCTTTTCTTCGGCAGAAAGCATGGCAAACTAGTGCAGCTGCGTACAGCAGCCAAGCTGCATCCAAGACGCAATCGAGAGAGACGAGACGAGACAATGCATCCGTCGCGAAGCACCCCAGCAGGCCACAAATAGAACGATTCGAGCAGGCTCTAAGGGAACTGCAGCAAGGCCTGAAGGCAGACAAGCCCGGCGACAACTTCTCTGTGCGCTACTTCGAACAGGACGGGCATCGACGGAGCGAACTAGCCGACGATGACGCCTTCCGAGATTCCGTCGGAAGACTTGACGGCTCGGAATTGAAAGAGGCTCTACGCGACATACAAGCTAGCCTGGGCTCCAGGGAAGAACAGGACGCGTTCCAAGCTGTGTTGCGGGAAGTTGGAGGAGACGTGGGCCACGTCGGTTCGGCGAGAGATCTCGAAAGGATGATGAAGAAGATGGAAAACTACACAAGGTCAATCGATGCGGAGATTGAGACTGCCGGTTCCCATCTGCCGCAGAACGTGCTGGACGAGCTGCGAAGGGACTTGGACGATCTGTCCTTGACCGAAAACGGGCTCCGACCAACCTCGACAGTCCCGCAGATTCCCGAGAAGCCCTGGACGGCGAACCAGCGGAGGAAGATCAAGAAGCTGAACGCTTCTCTGGCAATAGCCCTTCGCGAGTCCCGCCGCGCTTCAGGATTGACCAAGAGCACGGTGTCGTCAGTCTACAAGGCTTACCACGCAGCAAGGATGACCTTGGCAAGCGCACCAGAGCATGTTTCCCTCGACGTGTGGGATCTCATTTGGAAGCTGCTTTCTGCCGATGAGTCCATCAACATCCATCGCCTGGCCCATGTGTCTCTACTCTCGAGGGACATGAGCGATGCGAGGGTTACGCTCAGCCCGTCACAGCAATTGCTCACCATCGAGGCCATCTTTGTGGATGGCTGGGAGTCCAAGGCCATCGAAAACTGGAAGCGCTGCGTCGGAACGCTGGGAGCCGAGAGTGCCGAGACCTTCCAGGAATACTGGGAGCTCGGTGTGCGCATGTTCTGTCGGACTGGGGACACAAATCAGGCCGAGAGAGCAGTCGCCAGACTGGTCGACGCCCAAAGCCAAAGGGACGCGAGGATCATGATGCCCCTCATCCGTACGTACTCGGAGCAGGGCACGCCCGAAAGCCAAGAACGGGCATGGACCGCCTATCGCAAGATGCGAGGCTTGCTCGGGAGAGACATGAGCCTCTCCGACTACGACCAGGTCGTCTCGTACTTCCTCACAACGCACCAGACAGAAAACGCTCTGCATGCGTTTGTCGACATGATGAGCGACGGGCAGCTGGACCTGAGGAAGCAGAAATACATGCCTTCGGTCGTCGCCAACAAGTTCTTCCTGGGCAAGTGGCTGAAGCGACTCATTGGTGCCGGAGACCTGTACGGAGCATTCAGCGTCGTCACGTACATGCGCCAGAGGGGCGTCGACGCATCCCCAATCCAGCTGAACGGTCTCATCGGCGCATGGCAGAGGTCAGGAGGTGCGCGCGACCTGGAAATGGCAGACCAGCTGGCCTGGGACATGATTGAGTCGCGCATCCGGTTCGTGCAATCGAGAGCGTCGAACAGAGAAGCAGATGGGAAATCGTGGCCGAGAGCCACGCTGGAAACCTTTTCTCTCGTAGCCGACAACTACCGCCAGAGAGATCTGCACAGCCGCATGGAGGCTCTGTGGGCGGCATTCCGCCATGCCCAGATCAGTCCAGACGCCTTCATGATGAACCAGCTCCTCGAATCATACATCCTAGCAGGGCGGCCGCGGGAAGCCCTGGCTCTCTACCAAAGCCTCGTCGCTCATGGCGATGGCGGCGTGACGCCCGATCCGTACACGTTTAGCGCTCTCTGGAAGACGCTCGCGGTCAACCGCCTGCACACGATTGCTCCCGAGAGCCTGCCCGAGGAAATCGCAGCAACGCGGGCTCTCTTTTCCGAAACGGCCAAATTCCGGTCAGTCTTTGAGCCGGACGGCATGGACGGGCAGCTCGCCCGCAAGGTGCTGCACTCGTTTCGGCGCTTGAAGGACGGCGCGGGATTCCAAGTCGCCCTCTCGACCCTCAGGCACGTCTTTCGTTTCTCCCCACCCGAGACGCTCGTATTGGAGCTCGTCCTCGGCACGACCAAGCTGTCGTGGGACAGCCCCGCGGGGAGGAAGCGTCTCATCCTGGCAAAGCGACGTCTCGATCAGGATCTGCTCGCGTGCACGGGTGGCGATGTGCGTATGCTCGAGGACCACCAGAACAGACAGGATGCGTTGTACGAGTACCTGCGGACCAAAGTCTGGCCTGGGGACGACGAGGCTGCTCTGCGCGAGGCGGCGAAGCAGATGGGCGTTGAGCACGACCTTTGATGGTTTGGCTCTGAACCTTTTCTCGGGGTACCCAAGCTCAAGAGTCGGGAGTCAGTATATATACGTGTAATAGTATTTGGCGACAAACACCCAATTCTGAATTTCCCCGTTTTCTTTTTCGTGCCCATCAATCAACCTTTACTGCTCGGGTGGATGGCATTCTCCATGTGAACGAACCATGTACCATGGCAACATGTCGATGAAATAAACAAGCTAAGAAAGAAACTCCAGCGCTATGCCCAAGACATTTACATGAAAGAAAAGACTCGTTTTTCCATCCAGGCCAGACTTGTCCTGCATTTATACCCCCTCCCTTTTTCAGTTATTTCTGTTTTTACTCACTTCTCCCCCTCCCCAAGCCAGAATGAAACATCTTATGAAAGATCCATGTCATCATCGCCCAGTCTACTCCCCACAGAGCTCAGTCCAGAGCTCAGCGTCGGCGAGCCCCGTCCGTTGACCAGCGTCGCAGCACTCGTCGTCGTCGTCGTCGTCGTCGTTCGCTGCTGGATCCAGTCGGCGATGCTCGTCACCGGGCCGCCCTCGACCTGAATCTCGGCCGTGCCCTCCAAGAAGGGCCTTCCGATCAGCGTGCCTGCGTATTTCGTGTCTTCTGTCGATTTGGCGTATTTTCTCGTGAGGACTGCCCACCAGTTTTTAGCTCTTCTCTCCTTTTTTTTTCCTTTTTGTATGGGCAATTGTTGCCTGCCCAAAAGATGCGATACGGAATGGAAAGCAAAAAGAAAAAAGGAATCAAATGGACTAGGGGAAAAAAAAAAGAAAGAAAACCCCCCACCATTCAGGAAATCCGTAGCTTCGGTCTCGCCCTCGCCGGCGCCCAGACTTCGCAGCTCACGCATCCTCGGCCCCGAGAACCAGTCCACGAAACCCTCGACGCCGCGAAGATCCTCCTGCCCAAAAAAGGCCTCTTCCGTCGCGCTTCTCTCGGGCTGCAGCGCCCCAGCGCCTTGCAGCGCCATCCGCACGTCCACGAGCCCGTAGTCGCCCGCGTCGCCGTGGTTGTGCACCGCGTGCGACGCCGTCGCCTCGCAGATGGTGGCGAGGTAACGCGCTGCAATCTCCGTCAGCGAGTCCACCACCGATGGCTTGGCGGCATGGTAGCCCGTTGCGCGGAGGATCTGGAGAATGGCCGGCCGGAGCAGGGCGTGGAAGAAGGCTGATTGCGACGTCATGCTGGTTCTTGGCTTTCCCTGGTCTTTTTTTCTAATTCCTTTGCTCTTGAAACGTGTCCGCGTTTCGTCCTATTGCTTCGCTGGTTGTGTACTTAGTACGTACTTATATGGGACGATGCTTTCGGTATTTCTTTTTTTATGTATTGTCAGAGCAGGAGGGCACGAGAGTAAGGACGTCTGGCATACGGCTTCTCTGTTGTGCGAGGCGGGGAGTGTGAAGAACAGGGAAAACGAAAAAGTAAGGAAAGGAAAACAAAAAAGGAGTGGATTTGGGGACCTCATCGGCTAGAAAGCGTGTTTCCTGCGTGGCGCATAGTTTCCTGATGCCATGCCTTATTCGAACCTTGTCTGGGGAAAGAAAAGTTCCCAAGGTGGAAGAAGCTGGGTGGGTGATCTGGAGCTTGATTCGTGCCACGAAGGTCACTGGCGCGACGAGCTGGCTACAGGGTACGCAGGTACATATGTGAATCAGGTGCCTACCTACCTAGTAGTAGTATTAGGTAACCTGCGTATAGTACAATGTTTGGCGGGGCATCATCAACTTGCATTGTCTTGAACGTGATGGGAGTGAATTATATTGCGTAATAGGCATCAATAGGCGTCAATGGACTTGCTCGAGCAACTCATCCGCACATTTGGCTGTCCAAGAAAATAGACAAAGAACCGTATCCTAGGATCCTACTCGATGGAAGAAAAATGATGCAACGAGAACAACTCTCGACCATCTATGACCCCTTATTCGTTATCCCGCTATATTTATTGATGAAGCTCAAAATCTCCCGATGCCACACGAGCGAATTTTCCGGCTTAATCACCCACTTGCGCAAAAAAAGTCAGTCACGGGCACGTTGCACTTGTTCTGGAGCCCTTGTTCTTATTTTCTTCACTTACGTGGTTTTCGTCGGGAAACACAATCAACTTGCTGGGTATCTTGCGCGCTTGCAAAACATTAAACATGGCGAGCCCCTCGGAGATGGGAAGTCTGTAATCCAACTCATTGTGCACCACCTGGCCGCCATTGTCTCGTTAGCCCTAACTGAATCAACCAACCAACAAACTTCCGAGCCAGACGGACGGATAGACAGACAAACAAAAAAGCCTGCATCTCGTCGTCCTGGTTGGGCGCACTCACCAGCATCGGTGTCTCCCAATTGGCGCAGTGCAGCGAAGGGTCCCATTTGGCGTAATTGTCGCGGCTATCCCACAACGTGCCACCAAAGTCATGCTCGGGGAAGAAGAGCTCCTCGGTTGACCACTGGTTCTGCGTCGAGAAGACGCCGTCGTGGCAGACGAGCGCCTTGAACCTTCGGCCCAGATCATGTCCCTGTATCCAGTCTGGTAGCACGCCAAGAAGGGAAGGGGGAAAAAAAAGGGCATCATCAGTCAGCGGTTTCCAGTTCAGATCGTCAGCCTTGGCAGGGTCGGGACGGGAGAGCAAACATACTGATCATGTAGCCTCCATACGATGCCCCCAGAGCAACGGCGCGCGAAGTGTCAATGTAGTCCACCTTGTCCTCCAGGTGCTCAAAGCACAAGACGAGGTCCTGGTACGGGTTCCCTCCCCAGTTGCACCTGATGGCGTCGGTGTGCCTCTGACCGTAGCCCGTGCTGCCCACCGGGTTCGGCGCCACCACTACGTAGCCCTGCTCGGCAAACACGGCCGGATTCCATCGCGTGCTCCAGTCGTCCAGCCATGCACCCTGCGGGCCTCCATGAATGAAGAAGGCGAGCGGATACTTCTTGGCCGGATCGAAATTTGATGGTCTGGTCACGAGGGCGTGAACGGCGTAGCCCAGAGAGCCGCGGTACCAAATCTCGTCCTTCATGAAGCTGTTGAGGCCAAAAGTCTTGCCGTTCTTAGAGCTCGACGACACCTGAGTAACGCACTCTGATTCGGGATCCAGGACGGTGTACAGCGAGCTTTCGATTCGAGACTTGGAGCTGATGAGCAGGGAAGGTCCGCTTCCAAGGACCTTTGCGTCTGTGATGGAGCCGTCCTGAAAGACAGGCACAGGAAGCTGCGTCGCGTCGGCAGGGGAGGAAGGGAGCTTCCAAAGAACCACCCTGCCATGCATTTCCGCGCCGACGTAGAGCTCCTTCTCATCGTGACTCCAGACGATCCACTCCGGCTTCAGGTCCCAGGCCCCCTTGCCGTTGTCCGTCTCGTAAAACTCTTGGACTCTGCTGACGTCGTTGACGTCGGGGACCAGCAGCAGGTGCGTCTTGTCCGCCTCGTATTGGATGCTCCTCATTCGCGCAAAGGCAATCTTGTCACCAGTCTTGTTGAACGTGGGAGCAATGCTGTAGCCCTCAAGCGTGCCCGTCTCGACGATCCTCGGGGCAGCAGGCTTCTCGACAAAAGACTCGATGGGGACAAAATAAAGATCCGTCTTTGTGTATCTTGCAGGATTGAGCTTGGGGTCCTTGGCCACGAAGCAGATGCCACTACTGGAGATGTCAAAATCTCCTGTCCCGCCGAACGGAGGAACGGGAGACCGGAGACTTGTGCCGGCCAAAAGGTTCGTGAGTCCGGGGCCTTCGAGCGCCCATTTGCCGTCCGTCTCAGCCAACTGACCGTACCATAATGAGTTCTCGTTGGCCGTTTTCCAGGTGTCCCAGTGGCGAACAAACAGCGAGGTATACACCTTGGCTGAGGTGTGTGGCTTGTCATCAGCAAGGGACCAGTAGAGCTCGCCCTCGGGCGTGGTCAGTCCGGCGAAGCAAACGGCCACTTTCCCGTTGGGCAAAATCTTGGTCTTGGGGTTGGAGATGCTCCCAGCGACAGGGTGGACCATTTGGGGTCTACATTCAGGCTCATGGACGGGGTCAGCGAAAGCTGATCCTTCCTATGTAAGAGGCGGGGAAGAGAGATAATAGGATCAGGGATTAAGAAAGGAGGAAAGGAAGAAGGGATGGCGCGCACTCCGAGTTGCCCAGCACATGCTGAGCCATGATCTTGGTACAGCCATTGTCACCCCCCTTGAGGTACAGAATCTCTTGCTGGCCAATCCATACGGGGTCGCTGGCGCCGGAGTCCTCAGAGACAAGATGAGAGGTGCCTAGCTTGATGTTGAAGACACGGATCTGAGACGACTTGGCGTGCGTTTCGAACGAGTACGTTGTTACCTGACATTTCTGCTCAGTCAATGTATTCCGATGACGTAGAGGGGAAAAAGGAGCAAAAAAAAGCAGGAAGAAATCACCACTCCATCAATCTTTTTATCTAATTAAAAGAAAAAGAAAAAGTGGGGAAAAAGTGAGAAAAGGAAAGGAGTGAATATAGAAGAGAGAAAAGACAAAAAAGTACTTCAGACGCCAACACACCGTATACAGAACGAGCTCGCCCGTCGAATTGGGTACCCCGGCTGACCTGCGGGGAGCAGACAGAAGCACTTCTGGCGTGAAATGGGTAGCGTGGACGGTCATGAGGGGCAATTCGGCATCAGCGAGATGCACTGGCATGTCACAAAACAATGATGTCGTATGGAAAGAAAGCAAAAAGAAGAAGATGCGGATGCGGATGCGGATGCGGACGAAGAATGTGGCATGAAATGCGCTACTCCAAGTTGCACCGGCCGGCAGACCATCAACATTGCAGGTAGTAAGTAGGAGGCTACACGTAATGTGTACCTGCTTAGGTACGTACTACCCTACCCTTTGTTGCCTTGCAATAGCAACGTATCAATGGGCAGGTTTCTTTCTTTCCCCGCAGTTGCAAAGTGAGCAGCTGTAAGTAGGTAGGTACATGCATTACGTATTTGGTAGGCACACATCAGGTAAGAACCTCTTTGGTGTGGTATGAATTGATGAGGGGTTTGACGTGACCCCGCTCCATGTTCTCCATGTTTGCCTGTCATGACATGGCATTGGCAGGCTTTCCGTCTTTCGGCTCCAGCCGCCACTCCATTCAACGAGTCCAGGGAATCCCTAGGTAGACAAAGACAAAGCTTGGAATTGAATACTGAAGCTCTCCAAAAATTGTCCGCTGTTGAAACCATCTGACCTTGAAAGCCTATTAACAGTTTCAGTCTAAATAATCCGCCGTTCCGCTTCCGTGTCCCTTTTCCCCCAAACTCCAAAAATTGCTCTCGTTATCCCTCAATTTGAGCGCATTTTACCTCGAGGAAAGAGAATGTACGTAGAAGAAACCCCGAGAAAGTGAGGCATGAAGCTCACTTCATGAAGCTCACTTTCTCGTCGCCCCAAAGTTCGTCCGCTTCTTGCTCGTCCCTCCATCATTTTCACTATCCTCCACCTCCTTGTCTGTCGTCACTGCCACCACCTTCTTCTTAGGCTTGCTCTTATTTCCTGACGCAGCGGCAGACGACGACGACGGAGTCGCATCATCTCTGAACGTAGCCGTTACAGGCGTAGGCGTATGTGAAGTAGAAGCAGATCCGGGCGTGGTGTCCTATAGCAACGCTGGTTATTAGCGAAGCCCCAACAACAATCAAGAAAAGAGAAACGACAATGAAAGAATAGACCACATCGGCCTCATCCATTCCCAGGAGGCACTAGATCCCAAGCCCAACTCACCCCATTGTTCGGCCTGTACGAAATGGACGACTTGGAAAAGACGCGATTCTGATCAGCCGCGCCGGTCTTACGCCTTTGCGCTGCCGAGCCGCTCGTGCCTTTCATGTAGTTGTCGAACCCTGTGATGATGTTTCCGGCTGGTGTACTCTCGAGGTATGATGCTTCTTTGGCGATGATGCTCTCTTCCACTTGATTCTGTGCGACGAGTTTCTTCTCTTAGTCTTTTCTGGCATCTGCGGTTCCTCCAAGGCCATTTCTTTACCAAGTTATGGACGGAGTCATGAAATGCTTTTGCCGACTCACCAGGCGCTTCTCGAGGGCCCTACGCTTCTCGACTAGCTCGCGCACTCGAGCCTGGGATTTTTTGTACTCTGCTAGCAGGGCGGGAGAAGGTGCTGCTGCGGCAGCAGGCTTCGTGTTGTCCGACATGGGCGCTCTCTTTCTCTCTCTCTCTTTTCGTTTTTTTTTTCTTCTTTTCTTTGCGCTGGATCTATTTGATGAATCTGCTGTGGTCTGTTGAAAAAGGATGCAAAGCTGTCCGTAGAGGAAGTAGCCGCGTCGATGTGAGCAGTTGCTTGTGTCAAGGTCGAAAACAGCGTTATTGGCACGCGTGGGGCTGTCGTAGGTCGCCGGCGGTTTACTGGGCACTGTGGCTCTGAACTAAGCCGTATGCGATGCTCTTGCCAGGCGCGAACATTTAGGGAGGGAAAGGGAAAAAAACTTCTCGAGCGACTGGATTAGGAAACTACAACTCACATGAATGCATACACTCCTTTTCTTCTTCTGCATATATGTATGTGTGTTTTTCACTGATTACTCACGATGACGTAACATGCATCCGCTGGCCAGAGCATCAAACTTTCCGCTAATGAAAGTGAATAGCATACCTACCAACGGCGTCTAGTAGGCTTGCGCAGCAACTACAACATATGTCAAAGCCAAGTCTTCTTGGCTTGTTGAGGATTTCAGCAAAGAAGGAAATCCAAGAATGGGACTAAGCACCAAGCTTTCCGCCCGTGCTTCAAACATATATCAGGTTAGACGATTTTGAGGAGCTGTCTTCGCGTGATGCTTCCGATAGGAGAGAGCCTAATGCCAGTCTCCATCTATCGATACCTATCAAAGATTGTGTTCGTTGTGACTTTGCAAGAAACATTGACGCTCGGATTCGTTTTGTCATACAATAGCAGTCTCTTTATGGCAGTCGCTTGGTGGATCGCTACTTCAATGTCCAGCGACGTTCAATTTCTTTGAACGGGGAGAAGTGATTGGAAGTGATTGGGAGTGATTGAGATCCCGATTATGCCAATCTGCATCTTCATATTCGTAGATCTGAAAGGTATCATGAGGAGCCATCCTCGTCTCCGGAATATTCGTTTGCTTTCCTGCGCCGAGACGGGGGCGATGAATCAGAGGAGCTGTGCTCCCGTCTTCGATTTATCTCTCTGTCGTTTCGACGGGATCTTCCCCGAGACGCATGACCATTGTCCCGTTGACGATCGGATTCTTCTGAATCATCACTGTAGCGACGTCTTCGTTGTCTCTTGGTGAGTGACGACCGCCTGTCCTGGCTTCGGGATCTCGATCTACTGCTAGATGCAGATGAAGACGGCGATCTTCGACTGCGCCGACGGGGCGACCTGCTCCGTGACTCAGAGTGTCTCCTCCTCTTTAACTGAGGAGAGCTCCTGGAGCTGGAGGTGGAGCGGGATTGGCGAAAATGCGCATCACGTCGATGACCTCGATCTTCTCGTCGATCCCGCCTTCTTTGGCGATAGGCATCCTCCCGTGGAGACCGTGATCTCTTGCGAGACCCGCCGTGTCTCGGTGGGGAGACTTTCCGACGACGAGGGCTGTCGGACGGATGGCTTCCACGAGACACACTGCGATTGCGTGACCCGGATTTAGATGAGCTGTTTGCTGAAGACGATCGACCTCGACGCCGTCTTCCATCATGGCTATATTCACGGTCTCGGCCACGGCGAGCATTGGGAACGTAGCTGTCGCGGCTGTAGGAATCCCGCACATCTCGCGACTGGACCTCTGCTCGTCGGCCAGACGCACCCATGCTCGTACGGCCACCATCCCAGGGCCGAGATCGGCTATCAAAGCTCTGGCTTGCTCGGCGGCCCTGCCACGAATCAGCTCGATTGTTTGCTCGGTCGCGTCGGTCACGTTGCTTAAGCTCTGATATTTCACGATCCCTCCGATCCAAGTCTTCACGACGCCTTCGTGCTTCTTCAGCAGCCCGCTCGGCATCCATCTGTTTAAGGGTCAGCACGACGGAGAGCGTGCCAGGAGTGGTGACTTGATGAATAAATACCTTCTCCTGCATCAGCTCCAACTTTTTGGCCTCAAGAAGCTCCTTCGGCACGCCTTGGGGACTACCTTGCGCACTCAATAGCAGATTCCATAGCTCTTTGCAGAAAGATGCTGTATCCTTGTCTAGAAATCCGGTCAGTTGAATTTGAAGGGATTTGATGTCGGGCTGGTAAGACGCTGGTCAGTGTCTGGGAGGTACGAGAAACGCGTCTGGAGGGCAGTTGCATACGTGGCGAGATCCCTCTATGAGATTGAAACAGAGCTCGATGACGACGTCGTCCTCGTTGCCGAGGATATCCGAGATTCCGTTGGCAATCCACCTGGAAGCGTCTGGTCAGCCCTGGCCGGCTTTCCCATAGTCCATTTTGGACCTGAGGGTAGCTCACTTTTTCATGACTTGGAGGTTGACCTTTTGCATATCAACTTTTTTGTTGAATTCGGGAGGGAATTTAGTCGACTTGAGCAGTCGAGCATCAATCTTGGACGCCATGGCTGGCGGCGCTGAAGATTGCAGTCTAAGCGAGGAGAGAAGAGGAAGACTGGGGAGACTTGAGGTGTCGAGGTGCACTTGCGTGCCTAAGTAGTAGGTAGAGGTTTGAATCTTGGTCAGCAGTCGTGGCTGGCTGGCGGCGCGCCGACTCCCGGACCACAGGCTGGGCTGCTCCAGGACCCCGCCCGCAGGTCCAAAAGCAGAAATCTTATGTACATGTATTAATTATACACACTATATGTGCCTCTACTCCGTACAAGTAGGTGCCTTGGCACATAAATGTACCCTTGACTCGACCAAGATCCATCCAGTTCTGCGCTGCGCATTTCTCACAACTCCATAAGCAACTACGTTACAAACGGCAAATCCGTCACCAACGTCATCGCGTCATCCGCCTCTATGGACAGTTTACATGCGCCGACTGTGCCCTCTGGGCCTACCAGCAGCACCAACACCAACGGCAATTCCAGGCACTTGAGCTTCGGTGAGCTTCAACGGAGAAAGCTGGATCTCGAAGAAGAGCTCAAGGCACTTGGGGCTGTGCTCGACTCTGTATATCCCAACTCCCCATGCGTCCATAAGGCATCCAGACGAGCTAATTCATCGTCAGCATGGAGCAAATATGGACACGGCCCTCATCACCCGCGATGGCTTTCCTCGATCTGATATCGACGTTGCTCAGGGTGCGTCTCCAAGCCGCGTCAAGTCTTGTCTTGTCAACCCATGGAGGAGAAAAGAAACGCCACTGACAAAGGGTAGTCCGCACTACCAGGGCGAAGATAATCCGGCTCCGAAACGACTATAGAGACGTCATGGCGCAGATCGAAAAGTACTTGCATCAGCATTTCGCGAGCTTAGGCGAAGGCGGCGAGAATGGCCTTTCATCACCCAGCTCCGTACCGCCAGTTTTGCCAGACTCGGAGACCAGCCATCTGGATGAGCCCTTTGCCAAGGTGAACACTGTGGCGCCAGGCAGTCCGGCTGCCAGTGCCGGCTTGAGAGAAGGTGACGAGATTCGGAACTTTGGCTACGTAAACAGGGCAAACCACGATGGGCTAACAAAGGTGGCCGAATGTGTGCAAGGAAATGAAGGAGTGCGCCTGTCTACCTGATGTGCAAGGCTGTTTTCCTCTGCTAATGACTGTTCCAGGGCAACATCTTCATTAAGGTTTCGAGGGCGGCGGGTGTCTCGCAGCGTCAAGAGCTACGCCTGACTCTCACGCCGACCAGGAATTGGGGTGGTCGAGGCATGCTGGGATGCCATATCCTCCCACTCTGAAGCACCACGTTGACCCTGCATCAAATACAATGGTACAAAACAGAGGCTTTGTATCACTGCATCTGTCGGTTTCGGCCTGCACGAAAACAGGCCGCGAAGCTTTGCTACCCCGCTTCTCGCGACTGGTTGATATTCTAGCATTTGTATCATCATGGGCACGCATCGACGAGAGTTTGACCGCCAAGCGAGAGCATTCTCTGAAACATCACAGGGCGCGGACTTTGCGTTGCGTGGTTCCCTTCTTCATTGCTGGCCATCACATGCATGTATGTATGTATACATGACACCGTTAGGATGGCTTATCCCAGCGTATGCAGGCACTGCTCTATGCATGGGGCTGGATGCAGCGGGCGGGTAACCAGCTGCCTTGCAGATGGATGTTTCAGTCCTCGACCTGCTTTGGACCAGCGTGGGAGCAGGACAACGATAGGGCTCGAGATGCCCGACGCGTCAGATGCACAATTTCGATTTTCTGAGTGGCTAACTTCCTTCATACGTGCCTTATGTAGCTACCTAGGTAGGGGTGTCTACTTTAGGCGGCTTCAGAGCAGCTTGGGCATCAAATTCTGGTGTGGGCGTGACCGCCGCCTATACGTTTGGGACGCAAAAAATCAATCAAAGGCGTCACGCTTTCTCCCGCAGTGTGCCCCCAATCGTGGACGCGAGAATAGAGCTGCTTCGTCAATGCGAAGACCGAGTTCCCTTGAGAAGATCTTGACCCAATTTATCTTGCATCCTGCGTCGTCGACGAGGTGTTTGTCACTGGCTGGCTACGTTTTTGTGTATGTAGAGGTGGAAAGTTCGATCTGTGACACTGGTGCACTGACATCACGTGCATGAATCCACCAACCAGCGAATTGAATTTTTCGCTTCTGGTTTGCCTTGCCTGGCTGACCCCCCGACATTCCGTTCCCCGCCGCCTGCCCAAACACCCCAACCTCACCCAAGTTTGTTTCTACAGCACAGCGCAACGTCAGCGAGATCTGCAAAGGTACCGTCTAGCCCTCAAACCCAATCCAGTGGCATCTTTGCCTCTTGATATCAGATAAAGAAAAGAGGCGCCTGTCGCTGCGTCGGTCTCTACCGTTGTCCCCGATCGGCTAACGCCACTCATTTAGCATTTCGCCGTTTTCTCATCGTTCTATCCGTCGGTTATCAAATCGCAGGAATGGCTGAGCAGCAGAAGACTCCCATTTTCAAGCTTGTGCTTGTCGGTGATGGCGGCACTGGAAAGGTGAGTGTTTCTGGATGTCCTGTTGCTGCTGCCGCTGCTGCTGCCCGGGACCTGCAAACAATCATTGTGAGGATGGGTTGACACGCGATTGCTAACTCTCCATCACACGTCAGACCACCTTTGTCAAGCGTCATTTGACTGGAGAGTTTGAGAAGAAGTACATTGCCACTCTGGGCGTCGACGTCCACCCATTGGGCTTCACCACCGTGAGTGACGAACGGCTCCCCGACGCCAGGCTGTAGGACGGCGGGCTGACTTCCTCGCAGAACTTTGGCCAGATCCAATTCGATGTGTGGGATACCGCCGGTCAGGAGAAGTTTGGTGGTCTCCGCGATGGTTACTACATCAACGGCCAGTGCGGCATCATCATGTTTGATGTGACGTCGCGCATCACCTACAAGAACGTTCCCAATTGGCATCGTACGTCGCACCTGTTTGCACCCCGTGTCGAGGAAGAGCGTCTCGTCTTGCTGACAATCTACTAGGCGATCTCGTTCGTGTTTGCGAAAACATTCCGATCGTCCTCTGCGGCAACAAGGTCGATGTAAAGGAACGAAAAGTAAAGGCGAAGACCATTACGTTTCACCGCAAGAAGAATCTTCAGTACTATGACATCTCCGCCAAATCGAACTACAACTTTGAGAAGCCCTTCCTCTGGCTTGCCCGCAAGCTTGTCGGCAATCCCGCCCTGGTACGAATGTGTCGCTTTTCTTTTTCCTCCCGCGCTCGTTGAGTTAGACAAGTGTTGACAGTCATGCAGGAGTTTGTCGCCGCACCCGCCCTGGCTCCTCCTACCGCACAGGTTGATGAGGCGCTGATGGCCGAGTACCGCAAGGAGATGGAGACGGCGGCAGCTCAACCCCTGCCTGGCGAGCTCTCCGACGATGACTTGTAGATGGATTATGCTGTCTGCAGAACATGCCGTCTGCGAAACGATCACGTGCTACTGGGAGAGTCACGACTAGTCTGAACCAGAGCCAGCCGACGTCTATCAGGGGAAGACCTACGGGGCCAAAATGAAATTTATGATATAGGGATGAGGTTTTCGAGGTTTTCAAGAGCGTGATTGGGTGAGGGCAGGCTTATGCCCGTAATACCTCAGTTTTGGGGGTAACATGGCGGCAAACGCTGCGAAACGAAAAGGAGCGGCATCCTAGTTAGACTAAACGTTGCGGGAATCGATATTGCGGTTTTGAGCAAGACTGGTGCTCACATTGATGCTTCTTGCCTTGTCTACGTCTCCGCGGCGCGGCTTGACCTTGAGGTATCGTGCTTTGTCATGCGTGCAATGGTTTGATGGTGCGATGGCTGAATAGTGCGATGGCGTCACGAGGGGGAGCTGCGCTACCCTAGAGTAGGGACAAGAATCCAGGCGGACATTATCGCCGGCCAACGATGATGTCACTCAGCAACGCGCGAGCAAGTGCGTGCAAGTGCGTGCAATTTTGAATCTGGTCGAGTCACGAGTACTGCGCGTCCATGGTTGCAGTTTATGGGACTTCAATCTTGTTTTTTCAAGTGGGTTCACTATTTCCTTCTGGCTTGCTCCGTGTCGCGTCCGTTGGACCCTTTTGCCAATTCAGTTATTTAGATGGAACCCAGAAATCCTTGCCGAGCGGTGAAGTGTGCACATCGAGGAAACCGAGACTCAAAAAAGGGAATATAGTAGATTACACAAAATCATACAAAATCTCATGCGTGGTGTATTTTGGCGTCTTCTTATCATTTCTCTTCTCGGGCCTTATTGCTGTTTGACTTAAGCTTATGTTAGCTCTCAAGGACCGCGTTTATCGGTTGTTGAACTGCAACATGTGGATCCGGATCTGTGTCGACGACCCTAGAAAGAAATTCAAAACAATGCAGGAAAATAACATACATATGTGCATACATATGGAGGTACAGTAGTACATATCAAAGTGGTGAAAAACAGGGCCAACGTAGTAGGTACTTTAAAGCTGTGTTCACAACCCTGAAGACCCCTTGCTGCCACGTATCGCTCTACGTGGTAGGTACTTGCATGTACGGAGCACAGCAAAAGCACCAACGCGACGAAAATCCGAGACCCCTTTACTTGTGCAGGCACGCACAAATCAGAGCATGCACACACGGCAGCGTCCTAGCTAGGCCAGTGGAAGAATGCAGTAATATGACCTCATTTCACATGTTGCAAAGAGGCGGGCGCGGGCGGTTTTTTTTCTCTCCTTCTTCCCTTTCGGCGTTAATCGTGAGATGGCTAAGCTGAGGTGGATGGATAGCAGTGTTTCTTGCTCCTCCCGTACGCATATTGCTCGGGATTGTTGACGAAGCGACGAGCCATGGGAAAGTAAGTACCTTAGGTACATACTGTACATGTACAGTAGTAGCGTACCGGGGTGATTCATTGGCATATTTTACATTCTGAAACCCCGTCTCGAATGAGAAGAGCCTTGCAGTTTCCTGCGTCGTGCAAGAGCAAAAGAAATCAAGTCACCCGGCCACCCAGAAGTCATGACGGAAAACGCGTGGCACCAGAGACAAACCAGGTGGACATAGCTGTACATATGTATGTACATGTATGCACATATCGCAGAACGTAGCTGTTTTGCAGAGAACGGAGATGGGAGGGCTTCCAAGAGACATGGACCGCATCCACATTCTAGCTGGCTGTCGGACAAAAATACGGACCCTATTTTTCTCTTTCAAGAAGGAAAAAAAAAAAAAAAAAAAACCCATTCAAAAAAATCAAAGGAAAAATAAAATAAAATAAAACGTCCTCACACCCACTGGAGCGTGCTTGGGGCTTTTCTCTTTCAGGACGTGTGGCGCGTGTTGACTTTTTTCCTCTTTGGGAAGACGACCACGTCTGGGGCGCGACGTGATTTGCCGCACCGGCAACGAGACTCCATAATTTTCACGGTACGCCGTGCGCGCGGACGCGGGTGACGAGGCGAAATTGTGGATGGTTCGGGGGAAAGCTGAACGGAGGAGCTTGTGTAGAAGAGAGAAAAAAAAAAGAAAGGAAGAAGAAGACGATTGGCATTGAAATGGGATGGTTCGCGGCTTTGGACGGTCAAGGCAATGTTTGGCCTTATCAGCTTTTTTTTTTTTTTTTTTTTTTTTTTTCTTTGTGTCCTTTGATGATTGATTTACACACCCACCCCCCGTGCCGCTTTTCGTTTCGACCCCATAGGTCATGGGTACACACTTACACACGCACACACACGTGTGTAGCATGTACCTACATGCTGTAGATATACATGCGCAGGTACGCCCAGCTCAATACGTGAGCTACCTTGTTCATTCCTGGCCCATCTCCACGTCCACGTCCCCCACGACACACGCTTCTTTCGTGCGTGCACACGGGCTTCCCTTATTCTTTCTTTTTTTTTTCTTCTTGGCCTGGGAGATAATTGCCTCTCTCTGTTTCCTGGTTTCTTTTCTTTCTTTTCTTTTCTTTCTTCTTTGCATCCCCTGGTCCCCTTCTATTCTTACCCGTCTAGTGATGTATCCTCCTCCGTGACCGCTCCTCAACCACGACATCCGCCGCCGCCGCCGCCTCCCACGCCTCGATGCCGCCCGTCACCGTCCCGACGACGCCTCGCTTCCCAGAGCAATTGCGGCACGCCGGCTCTTTGACCCAGCACCATGACTTCTCCGTCGTGTCACAGGGTATTCCCGACGTGCCACTGCAGGATGTCGACGCGGAGAAGCATCCCAAAGGCAGAAGGAAGCGGACCGCGTATGTTTTTCCTGCTTGCATTCTTTTGAAAGCCCGGCAAAGCTGCTGCTATTTCTTTGCTGGTCTTGCTGGGCGAACTTGAGTTGGGGTCGGAGCTGACTTGGAAACTTTCCTGTTTGATATAGTGTCAAGGACAAGGTGATTCTCGAGGAGGCGTATCGCTGTAACCCGAAACCGGACAAGCAGGCGCGTCAAGAGATTGTGAACCGCGTCTCGCTCAACGAGAAAGAAGTCCAGGTATATTTTCAAGAGCCAATTGGCTTCCTCCAGCATCTCACACACACACACACACACACACACACACACACACACACACGCACACACACAAAAACATGTCCATGCCTGTCTGTAACGAGCCAGAGGTCGGCCGTTCAATAGATGGAGGAAGAGAACGAGGAGGAAGATGATGATCATTTGGGAGCTGACACGGAGCAATTCAAGATCTGGTTCCAGAATCGCCGACAAAACGATCGACGAAAATCGCGTCCCTTGTCACCGGAAGAGCTCGCCGCCCTTCGCTTCGGAGGCATGCATCACGTCTCCCCAGATTCTCCGACGTCTCGCAGCAGCGTCGTCAACGTAGACTCCATTGACAACAACAGACGATTTCCATCACCCGACCCGGCTGGCTCACGGTCCGTCGGGCGAGGGGCCCCGTCGCCGTCACCGTCACTCACCAGACCCGGGCTCACTCGATCGCATTCTGAGGCGGCTTTGATGGCTACACCCAGGACCACGCACCACGACGCCTGTCCCTCGCTGAGTCAGGGCCTGCCGCCGCTGGGCTCGCAAAGATCCGAGGACAATGCTGAGTCCATGTCTCGGTCCTTTCCGAACTCTGTGGGATATCTTGCCAACAGGTGGAATCTGGGCAGCTCACTTTCTACGCCGTCTACTTTGGATCTTGGCAGAGACGACACCTTGAGGTACCACCAATTCGTCATGCCCGCCGTTACCTTGCATGCACTCCCAGGCTGACCGTGACTTAGGCTGGAACCCTTCTTGCCACCGTCCTCTTCCTCCCCCTTGGACAAGAGACACGGTACTCGGAGCAAGTCACAGTCCCAGATAGGGCTGTCGCTTTCGCTCGAGGGCAAGGCTGAGGTTGTCTCCAACCAGGCCTCGCCTTCGCGAACGCTCTCAGCACCTCCTCAGCACCCTCAGCGCGCAGGCTTGTCGCGAAGCCACAGTGCTTTGCCGGGCATCACGCTGCCTCCGATATCAGCACTGACAAGCTCGCTCCCACCTCCACGTTTTGGCCGTGGCCGCTCCCGGAACGTGGAGGCCTGGGAGTCTTGTGCTGATTCCGAAAGGCGGGACGAGCTGACGACCCAGGCCGAGGACGAGTCCAATGGTTCCGCCATTGCCGCCATCAGTCTGCTCCGGTCGTCAAGCGGCGTCTTGCAGCCTGTCCCGTCCAAACGAAACGTCTCCCTGTCCAGAGCCACCCAGCCGCGCTCAGCGAAGAAGGCCAGGCTCAGCAGGACTCAATCAACCTTTGCACGTCTGGAAACTGCAAGCAGCTGTGGTGCGGATTCCAAAAAATCCCAGGACAAGAAGTCAGACGTAAAGGTCAAGGTATCCATGCTCGTTTCGCCAACCGACTCGGACAAGGAGAACTGGAGTCCAGACGAAGACGGCACCTCGCAGCATGGTCACCTACAGCGTTCGTTGCTCGGAGGGGGAGGAGGAGGAGCAGGAAAAGGAGGCGGACCGGCCAACAAGCCTCAGAACCCTCGGCGCCAGGAACGCGGCCTGCGGGACTGCCACGGTCCATCCCTGCTCAGCACGCGCGCCAACACGGCCCCAATGCGCGTCGCGGGTGGCTCCAAGGCCAGCGCAGTCATTGACATATTTGTCGACGGCAGCCTGGACAAGAAAAGGTCAGGCGATGACGAGGTCGAGAGATTTATGCGCGGCCAAGTAAGTCCCAGCAAGAAGCCCGACATGGACTGTGTGGCTGGGCTCCTCTCCCTCAGCCAGGGTGCCTGGAGATAGGGAAGAAGAAAGAGAAGGAAATAAAAAGAAGAAGAGGGGGCGGGGGCGGAAAGGGGAAAAGGGGAGCATAGATGGATGTGTAGAGTCGTGCGGGAGCAAAGTGTGATGAACCGACCGAGCCGCTTCTTGATATGCGCCCAAGATCGTCATGTACAAAAGGATTGATACCGAGTGGGAATAATTCTAATTTAAGACGTGACTGGTCATATCATTTTGCGGTCAGGATTTCCCCCTTCTCCCCTCGTCTTCTTTTTCTTCTTTCCCTTCATCTCTCTTCAGGACTAGATAGGTGTTGGGCGGAATTTAGCCCTGCATGGTTGTATATTCGATTGGGTGCTTGGTTGGTTGATCTTTTTCAATTACGATTCTGTCAGGGACTTGCTTGACAGGGGAGTTTTAGTTTTCTTTCTTTCTTTTTTCTCTTTCATGGTACTGTTTGGGTAGGTAGTAATTTGATTCTATTGTTTGATGCTCTGCTCGAGATAAACTTGTCGGACTCGTGTGCTCTAATTTTCTATTCTGCTTCTTTTGAGTGTTGTGCCATGATTGTCAGAGGTATGCATAGCTGCTATGAGCGGCAAGAGGGCAAGAAAGGATTGTTTTTTTTTTCACGGCGCAATAGAAATGAATCTTGGGTTCTTTTTCTCGTGACTCTGCCTTGCAGTGCTTTTTGTGAGAAATCTCGCATAGTTTGCTTGACGACTTGCTTTGACAAACGGAAATGCGCTAGGCTATGTGCGACAAGGGCCAAGTTGGCTTTTTTTTTGGTGGCATGGCAGACAAGCTTTTTTCTCTTCTTTGAAGAATGTGTGGTTGGTGCGTCTAGTATCGAGAGTTGAAATGATATTTCGCGGACAGGTGGTTGAATTGGCACTGCATCTGGACCAAGTTTGTGGATCTATGTGATACAGAGCAGAACGTATATACATGACTTGATCAGGGGTTAGAAAAAAAAAGACAAAGGAAGAAAAAACGGGAAAATAAAAAGAGATAAAGAGATGGAGAGAAAGACAGAGGCGTCAATCATAATCCCAACAGACTCATCTGGCGTCTGATGGGGCTCGCGCTGACGCTGCCGTCTTCGCTGGGGTAGTACGCGCTATCTGTATCAATGTCCCAGTTGTCGGCAGATTCGTGCGCGTCTTGGGATAGGGAAGACGACGACGACGAGGAAAACAGGTTGTACTCGGTCTCTGACGAGGCGACGGTGGCAGCGGCAGCGGCAGCAGCAGCATGGTGCTCAAAGGGCTTCTGGAGGGCGCCGCGCACGTTCCAACGCAGGGTGCGGCTGATGCTCTCGAACCAGTCCGTGTCTGTCCTGGTGACAGTGGGAAAGGGGTACTGGGAGGCGGTGATGGTGACGTGGTCGCCCTGGCGCAGCTCGATGCGGCCCTTGCCGTCAAAGGCGCAGTAGGCCGTGGCGCGAGAATTCCGGGGCACGGCGACGCGCAGGGCCATGGTGTCGGAGAGAACCATGGGCCGGAAGGACAGCGTGTGCGGACATATGGGCGTGAGAAGGATGGCTGGGATGTCCGGGTGGACGAGCGATCCTCCAGCCGACAGCGAGTAGGCGGTCGAGCCGGTGGGCGTCGAGAAGATGCAGCCGTCGGCCTGGACGACGGTCAGGAGCTCATCGTCGCCGTAGAGTTCCAGGTTGGAGACGTACGGCGACGGGCCGCGGTCGATGACGAGCTCGTTGAGCACCTCGAACTGCTCGCCGCCCTGGTCTTGGTGAGCGTCGGCTTCGGCTTCGGCTTCGTCTTGCCGCCGCCGGACGGTGCAGGTGAAGCGCATACGCAGGTTGATCTTCATGCCGTCGTCGCCCATGACGCGGTCCAGGTGCTCCTTGTACCTTTCAAAGTCAAACGTCGTCATGAAGCCCAGGCTGCCGAGGCTGAAGGACAGCACGGGCGGCACGATGCGCTGGAAGAGCCACGACGTGAAGAGCACAGTGCCGTCGCCGCCCAGCGTCACGACGAGGTCGAACTTGTCGGGCTGATTCCAGCACAGGTCGGGTGTCCAGTACCTGAGCATCTTCTCGAACCGGGCGTCCTCCCTGAGGACGGAGGAGGCGTCAAAACGCCGCGAGGTGCGCAGCTTGGCGTCGACGTAGACGTTGACGCCCACGTCTGAGCCGTACCGTGGCGTACGCAGGAGCCAGAGGCTAAGCTCCCGTGTCAGATGGACGAGCTGGTGGTCACGCGCCTTGGTGACGATCATGACGTTCCGCACCGCTCGTCGAATCGGCCTCCGCTGAAGCTGCTTGGACACCTCACGCACGCCTGTTGCTGTTTGCACTAGTCTCGAGTGCGACATGGACTCGTCATTCTTGATTTCCTCTAGGACCTTGTCGATGTCGACTGCGTCGTCGAACCTCTGATGATAGAAACATGGCGACTGCATGGCGGCCGAGGATGGTGTGGCTTGTCTCCTGGCCAGGTCCTGGAGAGCATCGGCCAAAACCTGGACGGATGTCGGGGCAGACTCTGACGCCTGGCCCGTTGGCTTGGGCAGCATATTTTCCTGGAAATCTTTCTGGAGAGAAGGGAAGAGAACGGGAGAGGAGCGAAGAGGAGAAATAAGAGAGGGGAGAAAAAAGAGAAGAGGGCCGGCAAGAGAGCTTTCAGACTTGAAAAGGAACCCCCCTTGAGACTTGAGAATCACCAGGCCCCGTGAGTGACAAAGACGTCTAAAACAGACGTAAGGATGAAAGGATCATCTGGTCCTATACTCCAGTCGGCTCAACTGGGACGCACTGCCAGCGTTTGCCAATCCCACCGAGTGATAAGCGACGTTTGAAAACGCGGGATGAAGTGGATCTCAAGCTGGAATCTGAAGCCGGCATCTGGTTGCCCGCGCGGCTCAGCAATGCGGGAGTGTCAGGGAGCCTTGCGAATGGTGCCCTGCGGAGGCTGCCTTTGTTTTTTTAATTATGGTTGATTGACTTTCTGCTGTGCGGCCGAGAGCTTGGCGGCTTTGACTTGAAATCTGAATCTGGCTACGGCCTTGCTGGCTGAGCGTTTGTTATAATCCTGGTACGTTGGTAGGTACCTACTTGGGCAGGTACTGGATTGTCCCGCTCGTCCGCACAGCAATCAAACAATGAATGAAATGGATCGAACCAAGCGGGCATTCGCGGCGCGGGGTGGAGTATTAAAGACGACAAAGTCCGACGTACGTCCAAAGGTCAATTCAATGGCCGACGGGCGCGAAGCCCCGAAGAAGCTTCTGGCAGTGGCCGACAAGGACACAACATATTGTAGGAACGCATGTATGTAATGTTTGTAGGTGGCACAAAGCACGCAGCACGCAGCGCGCAGCACGCAGCACCGTTGCAACCCGCGCGGGGGAGGGGGAGTGGCGGCGCCCGGGCCAATCATCCATGATGGCGGATCATGATTGTACCGACTTTTGGACTGGGGGATGGCTCAACTCCCAGCTCGACCTCCGAAACGCCTCGGAAGGATTCCGCCTCCGAGGGATGCGACATGCTGGTTCATCTGCATCCTGGAATGCTTATCTCCGCTTCTCTCCGTGTACTTGGGGTCGGCCAAAACCTGGGTGGCAGATGCCGACGGCCTTGATGGTGCGCATCAGGGCAGCTGCAGACCGAAAAAAAAAAACAACCAGGGAGAGAGCAATGAATCCTCGAGGGAGGAAGAAAAATGAGCGAGTCGGCAGGGATCGCAGAGTTCCAATGGATGTGACAGGACGAATTCCTTGTGAAAGTCACACCACCAAGCATGACATGATAAACGGCCCTGTCGAGAGTCACGACGTCTGCCCGTCTTTCTCATTCCCTTTGCGACTGACTATTTGGGCGACTGACTGGTCTCAGATCATCAATCCCATTTCGCAGCAAAAACCTGTCCATCCATCATCAAAAGCCGGTTCGCCTCGTGCGGCTTGCCATTATTCGCCGTCGACAATTGAATGACGCGTAGAGTTGCTTCAGTTTGGCTCCAGCCATATCTGATGTACCAACATCCGCCTCCAACCTGTCGAGCGACACTCTCTTCTAATTTCCCGGGCAACGTCGCCGCAGTCGCATTCTTGGTAAGATCAGGCGAGACTAGACGCATGTTGCGTCTATATGCAAGGCTCCGTGAAATGAGTAGTGAATACCCATAGCAAAGCGGGTCGTTTTTTTTTTTTACGCATTCTTCGCTCCTCTTGTTGAAGCTTATGGCGGCTTCTCGATATCGGAGAGATGTCGTCGTTGTTGACCCCCATGGGCCACTGCAGCATTATTTCCAGTGCAAATCTGCCCGTGTCTTTGTTTCCATGACTGATCTGATGAATGCCCTCACGTTGGATGATCCAAGTTCAACCCCTCCCCTGACCGTGTCGAGTCCTGATTCTCCGTCTCGACAACATATGCGCTGTCCCGCTTCCAAAACCTTTTCCCACTCGTCGACTGAAAACGACCCGCAGCTTTCGACCAGCAGGATCTCTTCATGAGATGTGAAGGCCAAGGCGTGGAGCGACTTTGCTTCGTTGGCTTCTTTGGTGGTGGGCTCAATGATGAGACTATCAGAATCTTCCGCGAGGGCGAGCGTCGTGGCTGTCGCAATGCTTTTGAGAGGAATGGCCGCGGTTAAAAGTCCCAGAGTAGCCGCATGCAGCAAGACTGGTATTATGGTGATATTCTACCAGCCAGGGAAGATGAACAGTTAGAAATCCACCTGCACCTTGAAGACATTTGATTCGAAACCTCACCAGTTGAGCTTGCATCAACTTCGTGTTCTGGTAGACGTCTTCTGGCGTCTCTGTGATCTGTAGTGTCACCTGGATCATGCACCGTGGAAAATCACGAACGGGAATGAGCTGCCTCAGAGCTGCCTGCAGGATTGACTCAAGCTGTCTCTCGGCAACGCCTTTCGAGGGAATTAGTTACAAATAATGACGTGCTGCCAGAGTGGTCAAGGGAAAGAAAGAGAAACATCATGCCCTACCTCCCACCCCTGCTGCAGGCCTCACAATGACATCTACCAAGGCCTCGAACGGATTCTCGTCACGGCGAGGTGCCTCAATTGGACCGTTGACTGCTGCAGTCACAGCGTAGCCAGAGTGCGAGAAAGAGGCAGAGCCATCGGCCTTGGGAAGATGCGAAAGTTGAGCAAGGGGCTCAGAAGAGCTGATCATTCTGAGAGGTTCGAGATCTTTTCGTGCCGAGAATATTTCGTCGTTGACGGATGCAAAACATTTCCAGCCTGCAGTGTCCCGGCTTGGCTTAGCGGGTCTCTTCCTTTCGTTTTTTTTAAAAAAAAAAAAGAGCTCCAAAAGGGGAGACTTGCTACAGCCGAAGCGGGGCGACGTCCTCCATAGCCCACTTACCCTCAAACCGTCCCTTGAGCATCATCATCAGATTCGAGCATCAGCCTGCATCTTGTCAAGCACATATCACGGAAAACTCTCATGCAGGGTCCACAAAGCATATACACAAAGAATGACCTCGGCAAGCAATGCTGAAGGCGCAACGGCGCGAGCAGCGATACCCAACCTCAAGGATAGAATCCCCAAGCTAGAGCCCCGCCGCCGTCGACAAGAAATCACGAACCCTACGCCGGTGCCCGTCACGCCTGTTCTACCATCGCCACCGGAGACATCTGCTTGGGCTTTCTGTGTGCCAAGGAGGAGAATTTTGTCGAAACAGGATCATGAAGCATTCTTGGCATCTTCTACGCAGAGTCTGATTCAAGCCTGGATATTTGAGTTGGCCGAAAGTGTAGTCGATACGCCCTGCTCTGCTGTTAAAAAGGGCCGTCTCAGTGATACGGTGAAAGCTATCCTTCAGCTACTGGAAGAGGCCGAGAACCTGGTCTCTGAATCACCCCCGGATGAGCAGGGCAGCTCGCGCTTCGGCAATAAGGCTTTCAGAGGATTTATCGATCTCGCATCGGATAAGTCTGCCGAGTGGCACCGAGGCCTAGGCGTGCAAAGGGAGGATGCCATCGCAGAAGTGTCCACGTACTTGAAACAATCCCTGGGAAACCGTGACAGGATAGACTACGGCTCAGGACACGAGCTCAACTTCATGATCTGGCTCCTCTGTCTTTACCAACTGGGGCTCTTACAGCGGTGCGATTTCAAAGCCATCCCCTTGGTCGTCTTCCCTCGATATTTAGCCATGATGCGGACCGTACAAATGACTTACTACTTGGAGCCGGCAGGCTCCCACGGCGTTTGGGGACTGGATGATTACCAGTTTCTACCGTTTCTCTTCGGCGCTTCCCAATTGTTGCATCACCCTTACATTACACCTCGTTCTGTCCACCAACAGCTGACGATTGAAGAATTCGCCCATGACTACCTCTACCTTGGACAGGTAGCCTTTGTCAACAGTACGAAAACGGTCAAGGGTTTGCGATGGCACAGTCCAATGCTCGACGACATCTCTTCGGCAAAGTCATGGTCCAAGATCGATGGCGGAATGCGCCGAATGTTTGCTGCCGAGGTGCTGGGCAAATTGCCGGTGATGCAGCATTTTCTGTTCGGCTCCTTGGTCCCGGCCATTGAAGGGATGGGCGAGGATGGAGAGGACGAATCTGCCGAGGACGGGCATCACGCCCACACCACCACTTCCGACAATCATACGGATCACGTTCATGACGGTACCGGGTGGGGAGACTGCTGTGGGATCAAAGTGCCCAGCAGCATCGCGGCTGCGCAGGAAATGAGAAAGAGATCCAAGGGGGATACGCTTCGGCGGATCCCGTTTGACTGAAAGAGAGGCCAATAGTGGACGGTACCCAGTGTCTGAAAGTCTCCGACTTTTCGAGTCGCGGCTATCTTCTCATGCGCCTGGATACGGCGGAGACACGTCTAATAAGACTTGGAAGTGCAGGAAGCTTTGGGAGCGACAGCGTGTCTGAACCTGGATCCCGCTCATGGTCTCGCCAAATTCATGCCCGTGCTCGCCTTCAAGGAAACACTGAGACCGCGCGTCAATACCACCTTTACGGCGAGCGAACCAAGGCGCGCATATTTGAATGCGGCGACATCGACAGGAGAACTCGAAAAGGGGGATACTCGGGGCTGAGGACCGAACTGGAGGAGTTTCGATGCAATGAGCAGAGACGCCTCAACGGAGTTATCCGTCACCAAAGCCACGGATGGATCTTGAAGACCAGGAGGCTCATCTACACCTGGCTGCCGCGTGGTCACGCCACTATCTGGTTCTCTTCAAATTGAACATGTCAATTGGTTTTGCTGTGGTCATGTAAATGACAAGTCACGAATCGGCCGTTTTCTCGTCTTAATTTGCCAATGCCCTGATTCGAGAAGATGAGAATCTGCACTACGTAGTTGGCCCAGTACAGTACGCCCTCTCCGCATTTTTACCTGGAATGGCACGCAGGTTAGACATGATTGGTACGAAACACAAGCGTAACCTGATCGTTCAGGCACTTACATGACCCCACGTGTGCGCACATACGTAAGCGTCTCGTCCCTACATAGACTGATTGGACGCAGCGACTCGCGGACCCCCATCGTCTGAAGTGTACGCGCGTCCTTTGCATGAAAGGGCGACAGGATGGGCATGGGTCGGGAAAATTTGGCTTCAGGTGGGCTAGCCCGCGAACGTTAAATGTCTGGTACGTCTACCCCGTGCACGTTATGGATAAAGTTGGCTGTCGAGGATCCTTGCTCGACAGGTACGTACGACGCTAGACTCGGAAATGACCCATGTACCTAGTAGGCAGGTCCCAAGCTGGTGGATCCAGATTCGCTCATCCATCAGGATGGATTGAAGAAATGGAAAAGCAAATGCTCCATTCGACCATCGTCTGTCTGTTCCTCGTGCTTCACTGACAACTGTCCGTGTCTTGTTCATGCCACATGTTCTTCCCTGGCTCCAGGCGAGGCTTTCTGTTGTCGCAAATTTTGGTGCGACACTTGCTGCAGACCCGGCGCAACCGACACCGGACGTCTGGAACGGGCCTCTCTGGACCACTTGCCTGGACGCGACCGTCGCGGTGCATGAATAGCTCGTATTGTACAGTACTCTCGCCGGCATGTTGTGGATATGTATGGGAGCGAAGCAGCCTTGCCCTCGGCAGAGTCCAAGGTTGCAAAAACAACGCTAGATCCATATAATGTACCTATATTTGAACATCATCTCACGACCCCTGACCTTGATTGATCGGTGAGCGACACGATGATATATCTTGTCGTGACGCCACGCCTTGGGATCAAATGTTTACCTACGGTGCTTCTTCATCCCCAGGAACGCTGGGGTAGGCGGAGGATAGCAAACGTCGTTGTAGCACCAAGAGGCTGAGGTTCCTGCCTTGCCTTGTGCTCTCCGCCTTTGCTCTTTCCCGACTCGGCGGCCTTGGTCCAGAGTCTGTCGCTTCCGTCCTCGAGCAGGTCGTCATCATGGCCATCTTCAACGTCAAGCAGCTGGTTCGCCAGACGGCTGCGCTTTCGTACAAGAATCTCCTCATCACAGTCGTTCGGAAACCCGTCAGCTTCGTCTTCTTTAATTACGTACTGCCAATCACCATCCTCGCCCTTCTCTTGTCCGTTTCTTCATTTGTATCTCCCGCGAAAGGCGTCGGCGTCGGATCTCCTGCCCTCATCAGGGACTTTGCCATCCCGGATGGCAAAAAACTAGTCATTGTCAAGAAGCCTTCACTGGGGCCTGACGTGGATCGTGTCATCACTACCTTCACCAACAACATCGACCCCAATCTCATCCATCGCCTCGACAACGAAACTGACCTGTTGAATCTTTGCCTTGCCGATCTTGGCGGCGTCAGTCAGTGCCATGCAGCCGTCACCTTTTGGGACTCGCCCCAGACCACTGGCCCTGTCGACTTCACCGCCACCAAGAACGGTTCGCACACCTGGCAGTACACCATTCGAGGGGATCCTTCAAAGAACGATGCAAGGTTCGACGTCAACAAGCATGACAGCGACTCGGAGACGTTCCGTTTGCCCCTCCAGCTCGCCGTGAACAATGCCATAACCAACGGAGCAGTCCGCCCCCAGTTCATGCCCTACACGTGGGACACGGAGGAAGAGGCAGCAAAATCCAATCACAAGGGCTTCATCCGAGCCATGGGCTCGACCTACGGCTTCGCCCTCTTTGCATGCTTCTGGATGATGATCTATCGCTTGACCTCCCAGATCACGTCCGAACGAGAGTCGGGCATGTCTCAACTGATCGATTCCATGGGAGGAGGCAGTGCCAGCACCGCTCGAGTGCTCAGTTGGCTCGTCACCACCAACCTCGCCTGCCTGCCCGTCTTCATCGCCTTTGGCGTCGTGTATCGCACAACGCTCTTCAAGTCATCCGATCTGAGCACGCTCGTGAGCTGGCAAGTATTGTCGGGCTTCGCCATCAATAGCTCGACGGTGTTTGCCTCGTCCTTCTTCACCAAGTCTCGCGTGTCTGCCATCTACGTCGTTGGCGTCTTTCTTCTCATGTCCATTGTGGCTCAGTCGCTCGGTTCGAGAACACTTCCTCCAACGAGTACCATGGAGGTTCTTCCATTGGCCCTCATCTTCTCCAGCTCCAACTTTCTCTTCTTCTTGCAGCAGTTGTGCCTCTGGGAGTTGGGCGACAAAAAGCCCGACATTGCCAGGCTTCCCGAACCGGAGCTTGGCCTCAACTCCACGTCGTATAATATCTCGCAATCCATGATGATGGCAATGCTGGGCGCACAAATCTTCCTCTTCGCACTTCTGGCCATTCTCGTCGAAAAGTACAAGCATGGAATTGACTTTCGCAACAGGTCTTTTTCACCAGAGGGGAAGAGCTTCAGTAATGTCGTGGCCGTGACGTCGGATCTCAGGAAGACATTTGCCCCGACTTTCTTGGAGAAGATCTTCTGCTGTGGCAAAAGACGTCCGGTCACAGCCGTTGATGGCGTGAACTTGCAAAGCCACAAGGGTCAGATCCTGTGTCTCGTTGGTCCGAATGGATCCGGCAAGACAACGACATTGCACATGATTGCTGGCTTCGTCAGTCCCAGCGCTGGCAGTGTCCAGCTTGAAGCGTCGCCTTCTCAAGTCGGCATTTGTCCCCAAAGAAACACATTCTGGGACAACTTGACTGTCAGTGAGCACGTGTCCATCTGGCGATCGGTGAAATCCGGTAAGGAGACGCGCACAGATCTCAATAGGCTCATTGACGATTGCGATCTGAGCAAGAAGCGCAAGAGCTATGCCAAGACGTTGAGTGGCGGTCAAAAACGCAAGCTGCAGCTGGCTTGTATGTTTGTTGGAGACTCAACCATCTGCTTGATTGACGAGTGCACGTCAGGCCTAGATCCGCTTTCGCGCCGTGCCATTTGGGACATTCTCCTTGACCAGCGCTCCAAGAGGAGCATACTGCTGACCACACACTTCTTGGATGAAGTGGATGTTCTTGCCGATCACATTGTCATCCTCTCCAAGGGCAAGGTACGCTGCGCCGGAACACCAACCCAGTTGAAGAACACGTACGGCGGTGGATATCGTGTCCAGGTCCCGCACACAGCACCCAGGCTAAACGTACCTTTTGCTGCCACCCTGCATCAAGAAACCTTGGTCTTTTCGACGCCCGATTCGCAGTCAGCAGCCAGGTTGCTGTCCAGCTTCTCCGCTGTCGGCGTCACGAATGTTTCTATGGCCGGTCCTCAGACGGAAGATGTGTTCCTCAAAGTAGCCGACGAGCCTGAGTTGGATGAGACACGCAGTGTGACGGGGGTACCATACGCTACTGGTTTTGAAATGAGTCCTGGCACCATGGTCTCGTTTTGGGCTCAGGTCAGAGCTTTGTTTCTCAAAAGGCTCACAGTTTCCAAGCGATTCTGGTGGCCCTACTTTTACGTTCTTGCTCTTCCACTCTTCATTGTCCCCTTTTTCCAGAGTCTTTTGTTTGAATATAAAGTACCTTCTTGCGGATTCTTGGACCCGGAACTTCAGCGACCTGAGCTGTCGGGATTCAACTACGGCTCGCAATGCGCCAGCGGTAGGTGTGACCGGATTGCAGTGGCACCGCTCTCGGTCCAAGACGAGATCGTCAAGATGGCGGAAAGGGGCTTCTTTGAGCTGAGTGCGGTCGAGCCAGCCCTGAGTCGCGAATTCGCAACAAATCTGGACACAAGGGAAAAGTTCTTGGATCATTGGAATCAAAAAGTCCAGAGGACCAACTCGACTGGTGGTATATTTGGTGGCGATGGCACCAACTTGCCCATCATCTCCGAACGGCTTGATAGTTTCAGATCGTCGCAAGAGCCAAGCCTGTTGGACCTGTGGTCGCAGATTACGAGTGGAACAGAAATCATCTCTTCCAAGGCATTCTTTGCGCAAATTCGTAAGGTGAGCGCACTTGCTTCCTCCTTCCGTCACTCCCCTCTGGAGGAATTCAAGCGGAACTGACACTGGGAAAAAACAACTGTCGCAGGACACCAATAACGTGGGACTTGGATACGTCCTTTTCTTTGCCCTTCTTCACGCCATTTACCCAGCTGCCTTCAGTCTCTATCCAGCCATTGAGAAAGCTCGGAAAGTCCGATCGCTCGAGTACGCCAACGGAGTGCGACGTGGTCCGCTTTGGGTAGCGTATTCCCTCTTTGATTTCATGTTTATTTTTGTCATTGGCGTGGGAGTCACCATGATCATGGCTGGCCAGCTGCCGTTCTTCTCCGGCATCTGGATCATGGCGCCAGTGCTGATTCTATACGGATTGGCCGCCATGCTCATGGGATACGTCATTTCTCATTTTGTTGTCGGTCCCCTCAAGGCGTTTGCTTCCACAGCTGGGGTGGGTTTGATGATGTTTTCCGTCGCATCGATTGCATACGGCGTAAGTTGAGCCCGCAGAGTTGGAAGCGGGAACAGAAGCTGAGAGACTAGCCCATACTGACCGTTGTTGCTGGCATAGATTGCCTCTGCGGAAGCCAATTCAATCCCTGGAGACCCCAGTCTGGGCACCACAAATGCTTTGAACATCTTCATGCCTGTTGGCAATGTCTTCCGCGCTTCCGCGCTGGCCCTCAACGTGGACCAAGTGGCATGCAAGGATGGCTTGCCTGCGCCGTTGCTCTCCATGAACGCCTTTGGTGGTCCCATCCTGTACCTCGTCATCCAGATCGCTCTTCTCCTGCTTGCCATTATTTGGATCGAGGGCGACCTTGCCTTGTTCCGCAGAAAAAAGGTTGCGGCGCTCCGTGACTCGGAGAAGTGGGCTCGCAGTGTTGCAGACGACATTGAGACCGAAACCGCTCGCGTTGAGCATTCAGAGAGCGATTTCCTCCGCTGTCTTCATGTCAGCAAGTCCTTTGGTTCGAACAAAGCCGTTGACGACGTGACGCTCGGTCTCCCAGAGGGTGAAGTGCTTGCTTTGCTCGGACCGAACGGAGCTGGAAAGTCGACGCTCGTGAATCTCATTCAGTCCGAGCTGGCCGCCGATGAGGGCCAAATCTTACTCCGCGGCGAAGATTCCCGTACAAGATCGGCGCAAAAGCACATTGGAGGTGAGTGCATTGTGCCGAGATCACTCAGACAAAGCCATTGTGTCGTCATTAACAGAGTCCTTTACAGTGTGCCCACAACACGATGCAATCGATCTCATGAACACCCGCGAGCACCTCACCTTTTTCGCACGCATCAAAGGCATCAAAGACATCAAGGGCAACGTTGACCATCTCATGACCAGCCTCGACCTCACACCGCACGCGTCGACGCTTGCCTCCAAGCTATCCGGAGGGAACAAGCGTAAACTCAGCTTGGCCATAGCCCTCATGGGCACACCTCCCGTCCTTGTGCTCGACGAGCCGACATCTGCCATGGACGCCGTGGCCAAACGTTCCTTTTGGAAAGTCATTGACAGAATTTCTCACAATCGCTCGGTCCTCTTAACGGTACGTGGCGTCAACACGTCAGAGTTGAGGACTTGGATGCTGTCGCGATAAAGCCCTCTGACTGACAGCGAGTTACAGACCCATTCCATGGAAGAAGCAGACGCTTTGGCGACCAGAGCAGCCATCTTTTCCAAGTCCATCCTTGCATTGGGAACAACCAGGGCGCTTCGCGACAAGTATAGCAATGCTTACTACGCGACTCTTGTTCTCAAGACGGCACCCAACTCTTCCTCCGAGGAGATGGAGCATGTCCATACCTGGCTCCATGAGGTTCTGCCGTGCTCGCAGCTGGAGCGTGGTATGCTCGGTGGTCAGATTCGCTTCACCATTCCAGGCGTCGGGGCCGATGGCATTCGACCCGTCGCGAGGTTCATTGAGCTTCTGGAAATGCACAAGGATGCTCTTGGCATTGAGACCTACTCCGTCAGTGGTCCAACCCTGGAGCGAGTATTTTTGAACGTTGTCAAGGAGAATCATGTGCAGGAGGAAGATGGCCGGGTTGGAAGGGGTCAGTGGCTGCGAGACTTGCTTGGGCGACGGGGATGAGATGCACCGCTCCGTCTTCTGTCCTGTTCTCCATCACTGGCACAGATTGGTCCGTGTTCACGGATATATTATTTCTACAAGGGGTCCAGGGGAAGAAAGGGGTGTCGAGATGATGACGACTGCTCATTTCGTCATTATTTAGTACCCCGACCCCCCTGCATCAAAGCTTCTCATGCTACGGCGTATCTGGGCCAGTCGCCTGAGCGGGCGAGCACGCAACCTCAGAAAACCACCAAACATCGCGTCGATGTTCCTCTCAGCTCCTTGAACACCTTTGACTGATCAGCTTTGCTCAACAATTCCCTTCTTTCGCGCTAGACACACATTGGTGAGCGCCTTTCTCTTTGACAAATCGTTACAATTTCCCAACGCCTTATCATAATCATGTAAAATCGTCGGCATTGACTTGCGTTCTCCTTTGTTCAACAACTTTTCCGAGTCCGAGACAAATTCCTTCCTCTTAGGTATCTTTGCGAATTAATCAACAAAAATTTGGTAATAGATAGCCGCCAATGTGCTGTTCGAAGAAATATCAAAATGTCAAAAAAATATCAGTGACAGTGTCGCACGAATGTGAAAGCTTGAGGAAAAAAGGTGCGTCGTGCACCTTGAAAAACGAGGCTCCGTCGGGATCAAGCGATGTCGATCTGCCCCGACGGAATTGGACCGGTGTCATCGGTCAAAGATATTCCGGTCGGTGACTGCCTATTCCTGCTAGCGACGTGAATGTCAAGGACCATCTCAACCAATACTTCGGCATCCCGATGCAGTTCTCCGAGTTCCTCGTCGCGAAACGTTTTCCCAAGCTTGTCACTGCCGTCTCTGGGTTTGCGGTAGGCGGCGAATACAATGCCCCGGTCGATTTTCTCAGACAGACGGACACCGGACACCGGGCTGGTCGAGCGGGACGACGTGTTTGGTGCATACTGACCAGTGTAGAATGCACAAGCATAGCCACGAGCCAGATCTTGTGGCGAAGAGTCCTGGTTCTGGTATTCAACCCATCCGTCGGATCGAAGAATCGTCGTATGAACATCAGAGGAGATCTGAAGGGGAGAAGAAACATGGTGCAATCCGTGGGCCGCGAGAAGACGACCGACCATTGGCTTCTTAATACCACGCATCTTGTCCGTCTCTGCACGGGCTGACACGCCCGGCCAAAGATTGACGACGTAGACCAAGTCAAAGTCATATCGCCTGGCAATCCTGGCGGCTTCGAAAGCGGCGACAGCGGCAGGACGACTTGCGCGGGGAGGTGTAAGTGTTAAGAGCGGAGAAGGCAGAGGCTCGGAGGAGGAGATGGAGAGGTCCATGAGAGGTAATGACGAGCCTTCGTCTTCCATTGCGTCCAACACTGGACTCGACGGGTTAGATTCGGCAATGTCATCATCGCTGAGACTGAGAAACTCATTAACGTCGGGCTCTCGGAGGGTAGAGCTGCAAAAAGATGGCGCAGAAGCGGCAATACTCGATTGGCTGTAGGATCTTCCGAGCATGTGGTGATCAAAGGGCTCCCCCAACTGGACTTCGATAGCCTTGTACAGAGCCTTGTCGAGAGACTCTGCCGATTTCGCATTTCTCAGGAGAGCATCCGACAGCGGACGCATGTCAGGAGACTGGCCAGGTGTGGGGAGCCGTGCTGTGATGGATATTTGAGGCGTTTTCCCACTCGAGCTCGGTACGTATGGCCCACCATCCTCTGAGTCCGAGGACGGCGGCGTGACCAATCCACGGGGGGAGAGGGTTGAGATATCCCGAGGAGAGCGAGAACCACAATCAGAAGTTGAAAGTCGGGAATCTCCAAGCATTGCCGATGTGTCCAATGCCAGCGGCGATGGTGGTGCTCTTATGCCATTGTCCAGAGGTTTGGGAAACTGGAATTCGCGGAGGCGACTATTCAACTGATCTGTCCGCCGATGGCCGAAGGAAGGAGAACGCACTAGCTTGCGCTGCAGTTGACAATTGCTGTCGCTCGAGCCCGAGCCCAAGTAGGTGTGACATTGAGCAGCATCTGCAGACGTCAAAATGTCTGGTACTGATGGCGATCGGCCTGCAGCCTGGCGCAATCGAACCTCTTGGCGTGCTGTCATTCGGCCTGTTTTGGGGCGGATGAAGGATGGAGAAGGGAATTGCTGCTCGAACGGTTGAGGGAGGGAATTTGATCTTTGACTCGGAGGAGGAGAAGCTCTTCGCTTGTAGGCGAACAGCCTCTCGAGGCGGTCAAGGCCGTTGGCCATTGTGTTCTTTGGATGTATGTCGTGAGGATGATGACAATGCAGGTCGACACAATACACGGCTATTGTGTTTCGAATTTTGAAGAAGGGGGGTTTTTTGAGGGTGCGTCTTGGGTCAATTGAAGGGAAAATACTGACTGCTGGCGAATTTGAAAGTGAAATTTTCGTGTAAGCCAGGTGATTCGAAAGTGAATCAGGATCGACCGATGTTGGCGGGTGGCTTCACGACCAACATCCAAAAGCTGACGTGCAACGAAACGAATGCGCGTCAGATGCAGCTTCGAAGTTCAAAAACAGAGCTTAGACGACATTATGTTATCCGGCTGCGCGCGCGCTGTATAATGAAGGGAGAAACAGTCACGCAGCAAGAATGGCCGGCTTTTTTCCCCCTCTCGTCTGAGTGTCACGTCGATTGTAGTGAATATCGGAAGTCTGGGGCCACCAAAGGAGACGGGAGAGCCGAGACAGCAGTGAAAGAGAGAGTGTAGATGGCGAGCGGCCAATCAATTCGAATACGGAACGGCGGCTGTTGGTAGGCCAAGATGGAGTGTAAAGTCTGCTCAGGCCAAAGGCCCAGAGTGCCAGAAAGCGAAGGTCGATGGGGGAGGTTTGGTTGGTCCAGAGGCGTGCGTGTAAGTGCAGTTCAGATCATTGGCAGGGAAGGTGGCGATGCGAACTCGGGAAGGAGCTACTCGGGACTGAGAGTTGATCTGGCACGGTAAGAGGCAATGACCAGGAATGAGGTCGACGATGTGCGCAGCAAACAGTCTACTATACAACCAGCTACACTCAGCCAACCAGCCATCCAGGGGGGGAAAGAGAGCGGCTGCGCGAGACTTTTAAACATTGAGGCATCCGTCTCAAAGGAGGATTCTGGCCCTAGAGACATGACGCAGCTGCACCCGCACCCGCACCCGCACCCGCATGCTGCACTCGCATGCTGCGCTCGCATCCCGTACCCGCAGCGCACCTACACCCGCATCCGAGACCTTGGCTCCAAAGAAGCAATTGGCAATCCAATCCACGTTTCCGATCAAGCCTCGCCGCCACGGCCAGAATCCTCGCGCAACGACGCAGCAGAAGCACGGAAAAAGGTTCGTCGCTAGGGGAGGAAGAAAAACAAGTGCCGAAAAGAAAGAAGAAAAAATAAAAAATAAAAAATAAAAAATAAAAAATAAAAAATAAAAAATAAAAACCACAAAACCACAAAACCACGCACGCCACCATCCACACAACACCCAGGACACACCATCAAGTGCACACCACCACCGCACTCACACTCACACATAGTACACACACACACACACACACACACACACACACCCTCTCTCTCCTTTGCACTCACTGGCTCGATCGCCCGCGCTCTCGTCATGGTGGCGGGTGGATTTTCCCTGATTTTCGGACCCTAGCACGCGGGCGTAGAGGTTAGCAGGCAGGCGAGCAGGCACGCTACGCGCACCGAAGGGCTTCAGAGGCTCAAAAAACGGGGTGAAAAAGCAAAATCGTGAGCAAGGACGGCGGCTTTCGACGTTGCACGCGGCGCCCTCGCCGCCGCCCAACATCGCGGCCCTAGGCCTAGCTCCACCATTCGCTGTCTAGCTCCACACATCTGTCTCGAGACTGGGTGTCGTCCATTGAAAGTGGGAGGGTTCAGAAAAAAACCAAAGAATAAGAAAGAGGTTGTGTATCGGCCACAGATAAACCATGCCGTTGTGTGTGTGCGGAGAAACTACTACAGAACGGGCGCGTACGTACCTACCTAGCGGGTACGTATGCATGTATACATGCGGCAGTACGTGCTCCTCCTTCCCCGCGACGCTCTTCGGGGCCCAGCTTAGACGCGATTGAACCTTTCGGTCTGGGACTAACACAAGGTGCTGACGTTATCCAACTTCAGGTGGCGTCAGCGAACTTGCTGTTCCGTGTACTGTACAACTGAATTGTCTGCTGAGAGTTACACCGTTGAGGGAACCTCGACGGCCTTTTTCTCGATCCCAACACTGCGGAATTCGGACCAAGTTTCTGCGATGTGACACTGATTGCTACCTAGGAATCCTAGTCTCGCATAAGGCCTTCCACCTCTCAAGCACCGCATTTTGGACGGCGCAGGATGTACTCCGTACTCCGTACATCCTGTAGGCTGTCGCCATTGGGCATTTGGCGTGTCGAGCACATGCCTACGGACGTACACATGCATTCTACTCCTCGCCTGGACCTGCATGTATCTGCTATCTGCTGCTCCATGTTCCCCGAGGAGAGAAGGCAAGAGCGACGGCGATCTCCTGCGACACCATTCCCGCCTACGCGGACCAGACGATTTGCTGTCCACAAATTGGTCCCGTATCACCTTTCGAGACCGTCTTCGTGTGTACATTTATGGGCGGTCCTCACTTCCGGGCTGTGCACCACCTGGTCGGTAGTGCTGTTTTCTTGCACTATCGAGTCGCCGTACTCACCTCTTACATGATCGGTGGGCACCAAAACCGCCCTGCCTCCGATGCTTCCAGAGTCTAGCCGGCGTTCGATTCTTGCAAAAGAAAACCCGGGGGGGGGAGTCTGTTGAGCCTTGCCGCTTGCTTGCCCGCTTGCTTGCCCGTCTGCTGAGAACCATTGGCGAGCTATGGAGGGCCATGGCAGCGCGAGTCCCGTCGACCCAGGCAACTGTGTTGGTACCAGCCTTTGCTGTATTTCTGTAATTTCTGTACCATGTTACGTTTTGACGTGGTCACAGACGACAGGAGGCTCGGCTTCTCCATCAAATCGAAAAGCTTTGCTCTGCTCACAGCCGTTCTCGAGCGCTGCCAGATCCTGCTGGCCATGCCCGATCTCTTGGTGAGAGGGGCCCATAAGCGACACAAGTCGCACAACAACGAGACAATGGATCACTTCTCCAAACGTTCCCCCCCCCCCCCCCACCTCTTCCTCGCCACACTCGCATTTGTTCTCCCCCCTTTGACCTACCAGGTGCAAGGCAAATCAGAGGTCATGGGTTCCCCTGGTCTCTGGGGTGGCGCAGAGGGTGATGAGGACTAGATGGCGGAGACGGCGGACCCTTGACTTGAATTTCAAAAAGCAAATCATCCTTGCGTGCAAGCCGTCTTCTTCTTGGCGTAAGGTGTCTGACAGGTCTAACAGGTCACGTACCGTTACTTACTTCTCCTAGAAAACTGCCGCGACGCGCAATTAGGTGGGCGTAGGCTCAATGTGCCTTAACTGGTACCTACGTACCTACGTACTTACATTGTCATGTGTCGTTCGTTTCTACTTGGGTAGGGTAGTCCACAAGGGGCCTACCGTTTCGTGCTTGTAGGTTAGCGGCGGTTACTAATAATTGTAAACCCGGAAATGTGGCTTATAAAAATGTGGCTCTAGATAGCGGACGAGTTCCCGGAAACCCGGCTTCAGGGACTCCTCTGTTCTGCAGTGGGCTTCATCTACGTACATACATACATACTAGGTATGTACATGTATGTTGAGGTATGTACTGTACGTATGCACCTACGTAGGTGCATATGTGACTGACATGTAGCTCCCATTTTGCCAGTTCAATTGATGCCAGCATCAACACGTCCCGTCACCCATCATCATTGGCAGGTCGCTGCCGACTACAGCTCCTCCTCTCTTGCGTCTCTCCAAGGGGTCGCTTCTTCCATCTGTGCTCTTGACGCAAAGTCAAACAAGCATTGGACCAGCTCCATTCTTTTCCAAAGACCAACCCCCGGGCCTTGGCGTTCTCGATCTGGCCACCCAGGACCGCCTGGACCTTTTTTTCTTTCTTTCTTTCTTTACTTTGCTTCCCGACAAGCAAAAAAAGAAAAGGGGTTGCAGATGATGACTCCATTGGTAAATATGCGGATCTTGCCCTTTCCCATTCCATGAGCTAACAAAAGACGCATCTTTGGATGGGGATTACTCTTCTCAGCTCGCCTTAACCTTGGGGTCTGCGCCTAGCTCAAACTATTTTCGACGGAGCCGTTGGGTGCCAGCTATATTTCTTCTTTCGCAGAGTCAAGCGTCTTGACGGCACGCGGACCTGAATACTGGCTAGTTGATCGCCTAGTGTGCCCAGACAAGCCTGGCTAAAACGCGGAGAAAGAAGAAAAAAAAAAAAACGGGAACTCGCCCACGGGATAGCGATTTGGAAGTGGTCGATTGTCGGCCTCTTACTAGGTCAGCAGCGGTTCCTGGTGATGATGATGGATTTCGAATCTTTTGCTTGCTTTTCGCCATGCGACAATGAAAGAATGTCCCCCTTTCCGGAGAGAATCGAACAAATTTCTATTCAGGGAGTGCACTACCCGACCCTCATACCTGTGTGGTCTGGAGATTGTTTTTCTTCTCTACTCTCTACAGAATTTTATTTTCATTTGATGAAATCCTCTTGGGGAAAGACACACGTCGATACATTTCTCAGAAGGAGTCGGTGAGGCGCAGTCGAGCTCATCATGAATGCATGCAGGGTGATGGTTGACTGTGCCGGATCGGTGCTGTCGTGGAAGAACTTTTTTGGCTACCCAAAGAAGACGAAGAATTCCCGTTACGGGCCAGCTACAGGCATTTTGGTAATACGGTGTGAATGGGGATGCATGGATAATCTGCAAAAGCTGCGGGATCAAGGAAAAAAAAGGCACAATTACTCTTCCGTGCATGGGAAAGGACAAGAGGACCCTTGGACTTGAATTTTTCCTTTTTTTTTTTTTCTTCTTGTTGTCTTTGCTTTTGAATGCAAGGGCGGCCGGTCCAACGAGAAGGGCAGAAGGGCAGAAGGGCTTGGGTTGAAGGGTTGAGGTTCAAGGGCAATCAAGGGCCCCATATCCTGGCTGCCGCCAATCAAGGCTCAGCTGACAGCTGCCAGGTGCTGAGCTGCCAGGTGCCAATGACCAGGTGCCAGGGGCCAGGTTACCAGGCGCCCGCCCAGCCCAGCCTCCTCCTCTCTCTCTTCTGCTTTCTTCTCTCCTCCCTCAAATCACCACAACCCACACCCCCCCTCGAAGGGACCGTCGCGACGAGTCTCGACTTTTGATCTTATTTCTTCTTCTTTTTTTCCCTCTCTCCTTTATCCACGCCTTTCTCACCCCTCAACGTTCTCGACCCCGGATTCATTCACCCTTTACGGCGACATCTCCAAGACATGGCCCTCGCTTCCTCCCGTTTCTCTCGTGCCTACGGTTCACTTTGCTCCGGTTCGTCCGTGTAAACGCAGGAGGCGAGGAAAAAAAAAACCTATGCGATCCTGATCGACGATTCCTCTGTGACCGTTGACGTGTGGGAATGTTGAGCCTTTACCTCCCTCCCCTCTCTCCCCCGGTCCCTCGCTCCTCGCCCCATGTCCTGTCCGTTCTACGATATGACGGACAGGGCATGGAAGAGAAACCCAGTCCCTGGACAGCTATGCCATGCCTTGCATGATGACACGGATCGTCGTCTCCTTCCTGGTCGGCCCTACTCCGTTTTCCGTAACCCCGTACATGCCTGCCCGCCTGCTTAGCTTCTCTTGCCACGCATGACGCATCATGGGGAAAAGAACGGATTTGTTTCTCACGAAAGAAATTATTTATCTTTGGGGGAAATATGTCGGGGCCCCGTACGACCAGAGAGATGGATCGCATCAAGACATATATGAACACTGTGCAAAGTGTAGGACGATTTGACTTTTCTCTCTCGTTTTCATCCCCATCCAAGTCGACCGGGGCTTGGTGCCTGTACAAAGCACGGAGTATGGCGACGCTTGATGCAAGGTAGGAGCAATTCGCCTCTGCTTCCGTCACTCGGGACGGGGCGCCACTAAACGTGCCGTGATGGGTTGAACGGAAACATTGTGCTCAATTGTATGTAAGGAACATTGTGCGACCCCAAGCAGGTTTCTGGCAGAAGAAGCGGTTCAACGTAAAGACTTGTTGCATGGACGGCTCAGCATCACGGAGCACAATGCCCACTCCTTTTTGCGAGTCTTGTCCCAACCACTCGGGCTTTTGCCAACTCATGATGGTCCCTCGGGCTCAGCCGTGGTCTTGATGAATCTGCTGATGCATCGTCTTTCCTACCCGCATCTGTCTGGCCATTGGTGTGGGTGACTCTCGCTTCTTCTCAGCAGACCGTGAAGCAGAATCATCTCGTTTGTTTTGCGACGCCTGGAGAGGAGAATTGGGGCTTTTTTGGACAGCATCTCGACGGACTTTTGTTTTTAATCGAGTGCCTCATTTCGTTAGAGACACATGGCTCCGAGTCTGGCAATTTGTCAGCCGGAAGCCAAACCTTGTGCCACGCTCCTTGAGTTTCATGACCAGAGACGTTTCTCGCGACAAAGAGAGCCATGGACGAGATGTGAATCATACTGACCATGTGTATTTGTGTATTTGTGTATCTGTGTATCTGTGTATTTGTGTACCGTGTATGTGTGTGCCTTGTATTGACGAGTACTCCGTGCCTGTTGGTCTTTTTCTCTCATGGACCATCGCTGGCAGCCATACGTCGTTGCGGACCTCTGCTTAACAGCCATGTGTGCATCAGGCACTCTTGCGAGTCAAAAGCATCTATCTTCACGTGTCTTTAGCATCCATTCGAAGCATGGCCAGGGCTTTTGTCTGAGACGAAGATATTCGGGCGTCTGTCATTATTGGGCAGTCAAGATAATGAAAATAAAAATTAAAAAAAATTGAAACATGTGTCTAGGACAGAGGACAATTGTCAGCCTTGTTTCGATGCGATTCAGAAAAGGTTCATGTCAATGTTTCTATGGCAAGGTGAAACAGTAACCCATGAAATTTCTATTTGAGTTTTTTTGCCTGGTTCTTTTTTTTTCTGGTAGAAGTAGATATTGAGTCCATCTCTCGGGTATTTTGTTTTCTCCTTCAGCAGCGACGAGAGGAACCGTCCACATGTTGAGAATCCTAGGACAGGGTGGCGCTATAGCCTCGGCTCGTCGGGTTGCTGCGTGTCGTCAATGTCTCCGAATAGGCTGAGGAAGGCGCCGTGAATTTCGTCGGTCAAGTCGCTGGCCTGGAGGCTTCGGCCTTTTTTGAGAAACGCGCGTCGGGAGCACTCCTGTTGGAAATATTGTAAAGCGGCAGTTAGGGAGTGAGGCCGTGGCAGTGGTTGCAAGACTTTTTTTGCTCTCGATGGATATGATATGATGAACAAGCAAAAAGGAAGAAGAAGGAGTGAGCAGATGCGATGATAGACGTACCCTCGTTACGGCACTGCCTCCAAAAGCCGCCAGCCCAATCGTCTCATGCTCGCTTAAGTCATCGCCGACATCCCACAGTCTGTCCAGATATGCCTTTCGCCAGGCCAGGAACGTAGCGACCGATCCTGTCAGCGTGTCGCCCTGGCCGCCGCTTCTCTTGCGCCCGCCCTCGAGATCGTCCACCAGCGTCGTCTGTCCGTTGGAAATGTAGTCCTCCCTGCCCTTTTGTATGATGGTGACTCCGTCCAGGGCGTTGGCCAGGACACGAGCCTGTTCATCATCGCCGCCAGGCTGATCATCCAGGTCCAGCGCGTCCCAGATCCTCTTGAACTCGACCACGTTGGGCGTCAGGACGGCCTCAGCGTACCCCCTGACCAGGTCTGGGTTCTTGCAGACCAGCTGCAGCGCATCAGCGTCCAGCACGACAGGCATCTTGTTGCTCCTCGCGGCCTGGACGACGCGCGAAACAGTCTCTTGCATCAGCGGGTCGCGGCCCAGCCCGGGACCGACCACCAGGACGTGCAGACGCGACAGCATGTCGATGATGCTGGCGGCGATTTCCTCTGCCGGCCTGCCGTCGCTGTCGTGCTCTTGGCGCATCAGCGGATGGACCATGAGGTTTGGCGAGTACGTCTTGATGACGGCCGCTGCGGCCGGGGTGCAAATGACGTGAGACTGTCGCTCCCCAGTACGGAGGGAAAAAAAGAGAAGAGTTCATGAGCCTGTCGTTGCTTCTCTGCTTTTGGAAGAGACCGAGGAACTCACCATGTCGCAACCGAGCTTGGCGCTGGCCATGGCCGAAAAGTACGGCGCGCCTGTATAGTCCTGGCTACCACCAATGACTGCGACTCGTCCTAACTGGCCTGGAAAGATATTCAAATCGTCAGCCCTCGACGTCATTGAGTGTGCCTGCGCGCGCTGGGTGTTAAAGCTGACCTTTGTGGAACTTGTCAAGCATGGGCGGAATCATCTGGCGTATCTTGCCCAGAACTCCCCTCGTTGAGGCCGACATGTTTGGTGCTTGAATCTCGGCGACCATGGCAGATCTGATGGCGTTCAAGTATGGCGCGAGCGCTGTGTTGGTCTGATGAATGGGGTGAACGTGGATGAGCGAGTGAGTGAAGAGTGTTGAGGCTGTACTTCAAGCCGCAGCTACCCTGTCGGTGGATTGGTCGTTGTCGAATTCAGTAATCGCGAAATCAGTCTTGCAATGCTCTTCTATTCTTTCTTTGTTTTTTGATAACGTCTGCTGATATTGTGCAGCTCAAGGTGCAGAGCTGAAGACGCAGCAGAACAAGAAGTTCGAGCTTGTGCAGGATGATGTCACGACAACATCTGTTCCAACCACACAGCATTGCATGACATGCCTGACACGACACTGAACGGACTTGCGGCACACAGGACCAAAGACCCATTCGACTCAAGTTTTCCACGCACGCAAAGAACTTGACAATGAGACTGCAAATTCTCCCCGTTATGCTTGTTCTTTACCAGTGCTTTTGTTGCGCGGCCCTGTCCAATTCACTGTTGGCGCTGAAATCCACCCTTATATACAATATTCAGCGAATCCAGCACATCTTCAAGTATACACGCATATTTTGTAAGATATCTAAGTATTACATCACATACTAAAAATGTGCGAGATTGCTTTTTTTTTTGGACCTCAGCGCGACACAGAGAGCATTACGCGAGGTACGATGTCATGGCTTTTCAATGCTTCATCCGCCACATCCAACGGATAGAGAGAATGCTTCATTTTGTCACAAAACTATGTGTATGTATTGTTCGGATTAGTACTTGCAGTGATCTCATGGGCACCTTTTTGAATTTCACCTGCGCAAGTTCTTTTGCGGCTTTTTTCTGCGGCTTTCACAGCGGAGTTGGTCGAAAAGAATGGAAAATCAATGGCACTTTTTGAGGAATGAGCTCTATTTTTACATGTAGCGCACGGTCGCCGAGTGCTCCCGATGTCATCTATCGCTCCACTAGATTCATCCCCTGAGCGGCTTCCTCCTTCACAACCACAGAGGCGCGGAAATTAACGAAAACTCGGTGTAGAGAAGCACCGTCCTCGGCAGCACTCCCCCTTGTCGCTTAAGGAGTTCTCACAGTTGGGTTTTTAGCCGAGGAAGCTCTTGATGAAGGACTGGGTAACCTCCTTCAGCTTGGCATCCGTCTCTTTGCTAATAGATCCCTCCTTGTCAATGGTGGCCAACAGGTCGGCCTCGTTGGACTTGAGATGGGCAAGGTAGTCTGCCTCCCACTGAAGGATCTTGGCCACTGGGACATTATCAAGGTAACCATTGACACCAGCGTAGATGAGAGGAACCATCTCGTTGACAGCCATGGGAGAGTACTGCTTCTGCTTGAGGAGCTCCGTCAACTGCAACACAATGTAAGCAATCTGCAAGACAGCGAAAACATGGAGTAGCACGGAATCACGGAATCACTTACGCGCTCACCACGGGCAAGCGTCTGCTTTGTGGACGCATCCAAATCAGAACCGAATTGGGCAAACGCGGCAACCTCACGGTACTGGGCCAAGAAGAGCTTCAGAGACCCAGCGACTTGCTTCATGGCCTTGAGCTGGGCCGATGAACCGACACGCGAAACTGAGAGACCAACGTTGATAGCGGGACGAACGCCTTTGTAGAACAGCTCCGACTCCAAAAAGATCTGACCGTCGGTAATGGAAATCACGTTGGTGGGAATGTAGGCAGAGACATCACCACCCTGTGTCTCAATAATGGGCAAAGCAGTCATGGAACCAGAGCCGTGATCCTTGTTGAGCTTGGCTGCACGCTCAAGTAGACGTGAGTGCAAGTAGAAAACGTCTCCCGGGTATGCCTCACGACCGGGAGGGCGACGGAGGAGCAAGGACATCTGACGATAAGCAACAGCCTGCTTGGACAAGTCGTCGTAAATGACCAGAGAGTGACGGCCATTCTGCATGAACCAGCCTCCCACAGTAGCGCCTTCGAGAAAGATGATCGAATCATATAGTGGTTAGCAAAGATATGAGCAGCAGATAGGGATATTCAACGTTGAGGGCCATAAGGCGAGCATCATGTAGTGATATCATCCAAAAAATGGGCCCAATAGACGAGCCGAATCGCGACGTCAAGTGGGGAAACAAGACCGAAGGACTCGGAAAAAAAGTAAACATACCGGTGAAAGGAGCAAGATACTGCAAAGGGGCAGCCTCGGAAGCTGTTGCGGCGACAACTATCGAATAAGACATCGCATCATTCTCCTCGAGGGTTTTGACCAGTTGAGCAACAGTGGATCGTTTCTGGCCGACGGCGACGTAAACGCAGAAGAGCTTCTTTGATTCGTCGCTACCTTGGTTCCATCGCTTCTGGTTGAGAATCGTGTCGAGACCGACTGCCGTCTTACCAGTCTGACGGTCGCCAATGATCAGTTCACGCTGACCGCGGCCGATTGGCACCATGGCGTCGACAGATTTGAAGCCGGTCTGAACAGGCTCATTGACAGACTTGCGAGGTAAGATGCCAGGAGCCTTGAGCTGAGCCCGGCTACGCTCTTTGGTGTTGATTGGGCCCTTGCCGTCGATGGGATTACCAAGGGCATCAATCACGCGGCCAAGGAGCTCAGGCCCCACGGGAATATCGACCTTAAAAGGCCTGTCAGCAATTGAAAAATGTTCTCATCTCAGTTTACCCGCTCATTGACAGAAAGAAACTCACAATAGCACCAGTTCGTTTGACAGCCTCGCCTTCCCTGACAAGACGATCGGATCCGAACAGGACAACACCGACCTGGCCGGCTTCGAGGTTCATGCACATGCCCTTGACGCCAGAGGCGAACCTGATGAGGATTCAAGATCAGAAGGAATTCATGGGTAGGCCTGGCCGGACGACGGCCAGCTTAATTCGGGGAAGACAGTCCATACTCAACCAGCTCTTCTGCCTGGACGTTGGCCAACCCATGCACGCGAGCTATCCCATCCCTTTAAACAGATGTTAGAACCCCCGTGTGCATTGGAGGAATCAAATCAGAAGTTTTGTTGCGTGGAGGTCCCCATACCCAACACTCAAAACTCGTCCCGTCTCAGCTAGTCCGGATTCCTCCTGGACACCACGGATGCGCTGCTCGAGAATCGAAGAAACCTCAGTAGGCGAGGCCTTTTCGGCGTAGGATCGAGACTGAATGCCGTTGATGAAGGCAGGTGCAGCATTTCGGGCCTGGAAAGGAAGAATACATCAGCACACCGTGGCAGTAGCAGACAGCTCGAAATGACCCAGCACGACCGCCAGAAAAGCTCCGACTCCTAAAACCATCAAAAACCCCCAAAGACCTGCGCGATTGAGCTCCTGATGAAGTTTTTCCGATGGACACAGACGGTTCTCGATGGCATTGACGGTCGGTTCGGTTCGTAGGACAATCAACTTACCACGGTGTGCCTGCCGGCGGCAGACACGGCGCCGACGGCGCGCGTGGACTGTCGAAGAGCGTTCCGGAGCATAACGAGTGAGGATTTGAATGGTAATGGGGCAATTGCAACGACGCGCAATTGACAGAGAGGGGAGATTTGGGCTGCGATGCTGCCTTTGCAGTAGAGCAAATGCAGATTTCTGGGGAGGAACTCGGGAGAAGTCTTGAGGGTGATGGTGGATCAGCACCCAGCCAGCCTACCAATCAGAGGCCGGGCTCAGTTCGCCTGCACAATCTTCGGGAACGGAGTGCGGGCTTCTGAGTTTAGGCCTAAGGAATCCATTCGTGTACCCGTACGGGTGGACGGGGTTCACGGCCACGGAGAAAATGCGAGCCGGTTTAGCCTCTGCAGTCACTGTCACAATGTGATTGATGATTTTTTTTTTAGCCGGTTTTGGAACAAGTTCTCTTTGGACGAATGAATTGACCAGTGTCGCGCCAATCAAGCAAGCAAGGGAAACGATTCCTGATTGTTCTGGTGTCGTTACGCACATACAGTGCAGTGCGTGTAGGTGTACGCGGTGGTTACCTTCCTTGCGAGGAGCTGCCATCCTACATACGGATAGATAAATGTCTACCTTGATTCCTAGCATTTTCCGCATGCATGAGTATTCTCTTCACCTTCACACATCTTGCTCGATGCACTGCTAGCTAGACATTTCGCAGCCTTCCCATTGCGAAATGGGCTGAAAGTTGTTGATAGGATGCGCCTTTTCTTTGACAAGTTGGTCGCTGGATATCCACAGGATGTGTTTAACATTAATATAGTTGCAATATCTATTCTTGCGTGGACTGACCTGGCCCGAGCCAGACAATTTGGACCCGAGGGATGCCCTAGAATTCCTGTTTCAGCGAGCGTTTTCAACCCACCCTCGGTGTCAATTGACGCATTCGTCCTCTACTTCGGCCAATACTTGCGATACACAATGGAGCATGGTTTTCCAAGTATTGCCACATCCTTTCCGAGCCATATCAGGAATGGAAGCCCTCCAGGAAACACGCTAGTCAGACCGTCAGTCAGACCGTCAATTCAATCGTCACTTAGACCGTCACCTTGACCGTCACTTAGACCGTCACTTAGACCGTCAGGAAGCCTATTAGTCAGACCGTCAATCAGACCCTCGCGAACACCCTCACGGAGTCTGATGTGGAATTGGCCGTCTCTGGCGTTATATCTCAATTGCCTGGCCTCAGCCCAAAATTTCGACTCCCGGTTTCTCCAGTCCTGCTCTAGTACCAGGACATGCCGACAACCGTTCCGACAAGAGATGGACGGAGAGAACCCACAGAAGCCGTGAGAGGCTTATTGGGTTTGAGCGGACCTGACTGGATCGGCATCCCAGCATTGGCAAAACGGGAAAAGCCTTACCATATGCTCTTGGGTATCCCAAGCCATACATTTAACAGGCTTATGATCTCGTCGACGCCACCATTAAGTACAATTTCCGGATCCGACTTTCTGGAGATCACGACAAATACCACCGGACAAGGGACGGCATGGAAGACGCCATCTAATGTACTGGCCAAGCAAACCCAACCTCAGCGTATGCTTAGCGTCTCTCCCGAGCCAGATAGCAGCGCTGGAAGACATGGCCATCCGCCGGACAAAGAAAATCTATCCTCTTCAAAGACGTCTCCTAGACTTGGATAGAGTCGATCATCTATTTCTAGCGCACTCTCTAATATTAGATTTTTAGACGGAGGACTAGTAAACTAATGTATATAGGAAATACTTGAGATGTGCTGTATATGTCGGTATCCTCGAGGCAGACAAAGCGCAGAGCTAGGCGAAGTCAATATCTTCAATAATCGACTTTCAAGACCGTTCGGTTTGACATCTGACATTTGCTTTGCAAACGATGGACATAACTTTGCTTATTCTTCAGACGAGTTCATGGGAAAAGAAGAAACAGGAGAGAAGATAATTGAGCTTGAGATTTATAAAAGTACCCTTAGCTGTCCAAATCTCTCCCAAAATCAATGAGCCTTAACCTATTTGCATCCCTTGGATGGAATTGGGCCACCTTTGATCTGACGAGAAATCTGGCTGCAGCCGATTCCCTCTCCAAGACGACGTAAGATGCCGAGTTGTCGCCCTTGGCCTCGCCAAGCCTGTTCAAGAGGGCCTCGAGCAGCTCGCGCATCTCTTGTCCAGCAATGGCAATCTCCTCGTCACCGTCGGCCCTGTCGTCTTGCCGTTTCTTGTTGCTGCCGGAACCCCCCCAAATCTCGTCTATCCTCCTCTGCCGCCTGTCGACGTCGCCGCCGGGCTTGAACGCCCTTTTTGTCGGCTTCCCGTGGGCGTTGAAGCCCGCCGCCAGCTCATCGGGGTCAATCTCGATGACGTCGCCGACGACTGGGCCCCCGAGCTCCTCGGCTGCCAGCATGGCAGCGAGCGTGTCGTCTGTGAAGTCCCGCAGCGTAGCCATGAGTTTGCGCGTCTCCCTGTCGTACGTCTTCTTCTTGTCGCGCAGCTCGTCCATCTTGTCGCGCGCGCTGTCCTCGGGCCTCATCTCCGCCTTGGACGCCAGCTCGTCGCGCAGCGTGGCGATTCTGGACGTGAGCGCGTCGGTGAGCAGACGCTGATCCTTGAGGTTGGTCCTGTCCCACTCGAGCTGCCTCGTCTCGTCGTCGGTCTGGGCCGCGAGAAAGGCCGTCGATTCGGTGATGGTCTGGTGGGCGCGGCGGAGGGCCAACAGGGCCGGCAGCACCGAGCCGGCAAAGGGGAGGAACGGCTCCTCGGAGGAAGTCACATTGTTCAGCGCGTCCTTGATGACCGTGGCTTGGTCTTCTGCTGAAAAAGTGCGCGTCTCTGATTGGCTGGATCGTATCTGAAAATGATGAGTGTGCGAGGTTGCCCAAGGGACGTGGTTGATGCGAACGACTTACTCGTTCCAGCGCGCCTTGGTGATCGCGCACCTTGCGCTGAAGCTCTTGCAGAGTGAAATCTAGATCGGCTGCGTAGACGTCGGCCTCGGAGGAGCGCGATTCTGAGTCCATTTCTTGCCAATTGCTTTCGCCATGTGATGAGTTGTTGACATGGTGACAAGAAGCTCATGCACGTGAGGGCGGAATTGTTCCCGAATGGACGTTGCAGCTGCCTTCTCCCTTCAGCGCCGCTTCACCGCAGCCTGCCCCCACGTGACGCTGAAGGGAGGTACTGTAGCTGTAATCCGGCCCTTCCCACCCACCCCCCCCCCCCCCCACTCCAGGCACGGAGTTTGTCAGTGCCGCTTCTCCTTTCAGATCCAGAAGCGGGAGTCTGACAAGCCCAACCCCAGCCATGTTTCTAGGGGCGTACGAGGCACTGCAGTACGTACCTGCCTAGAGGTACCTACCTACCTACCTGCCTGCCTACTAGGTACCTACACAGGTACGGAGCATCGCGTGTCGTCATGAAGCAAGCTCCAAAGGAGTACATTACAGTTTCCGCATGTCCCCAGGGACCTGGATTCTGTAGAACACAGTAGATTGTAGGGCAGTCGCAAGGAGTGCAAAATAGCTCGGATGGCCTAGCAGATAAAGCCAAACGCCAATCCTTTCCGCGATGGGCTAGGACTAGTGGCATTTCTAACCGTCAACTCGCGTGTCCACCGCGGGCGCACCTTGCCCTCGCCGTCTACTACTGTCTCCTGTCTCCTGTCTGCTCTCTGCTGTCCGCTGTCCGCTGTCTGCTGTCCGCTGCCCGCTGCTCGCTGCCTATTGCCCGCCCCCTGTTCCGCTCTTGCTTCATCCCATGCCCGCGGCATGTACGTATGTATGTATGTATGTATGTACTGTACGTGCGTATTGATCGAAATTGAAACGCCGAGCTCTGGATGTGATTTGAACTCTTCCGCCATGCTCGCTGCTCCCTCCAGTCTTTGACCCTCTGCCTCATCCGTCCCATGCACGATTCGCATCCTTCGTCTTCCAACGTGCTCGTCAACACCTCGACAGCATCTGACTGCCGAGCCGTCGATCCTTGTTCGCGTCACGCCCCCGTGGCCGCCTCGGCCAATTCTTCGTCCACTTCCACTTTCTCTCCTGCAGCCGCAGCCGCAGCCGGCTTTGGAGCCGTCGGCAACGACTTCGAGATGGAGCCAGTCGTCGGTCACCGTCGCCGGAAGAGCAGTCTCATGAACCCAATAGGCGGTGTCAGCCAACCCGGGATTCCGCCGCCGGGAATAAGACCAATCACTCACAGCTCAAGACCACAGCCCCCCTCGAACCTGCTGGAAGATCAAAGGGAGCACGGCGAGCGTGCTGGACGGGCGTGCGCAGACAGCGGCAGTCCCAGTCGAGAAAGCTCAGGGGGAGATAGTTTGAGTGACGAGGATTTACGCGATGACGAAGAGACAGGTCTCACGGGGAAAGATCGGGTCAGGAAACAAAAGAAACGCAGGAGAAACACATTGCTGGACAACCGGATTGCTCGCGAGAAGAATTTGTCGCCCCAGGAGAAGCAGGAAGCCGATCGCAGCGTCTTCAAGAACCTGCTCGTCAATGGCACTCTGATATTGCTGTGGTACTTCTTTTCTTTATCAATTTCTCTGGTAAGAATGCTTCCTCTTTCCCCCCGTTTCTCTTGTCCAAGACGCTCTCCCTTTCCCAAACGCCGGCTTTCCACCATCTGACATGTTATGCAATCCTGATAGTACAACAAGTGGATGTTCGACAAGGATCGCCTCAACTTCGCTTTCCCCCTCTTCACCACATCGACCCATATGTTGGTGCAGTTTGGCTTGTCGGCCTTGGTCTTATACTTCATACCATCCTTACGGCCCAACGCAGGGCACAATTCCGATGGCGGGCGATCACGGCACGAGTCCGAGCCCCAAGGCTCCCTCATGTCCAAGTGGTTCTACCTCACTCGCATAGGGCCATGCGGCGCCGCCACCAGTCTCGACATTGGACTGGGCAACACGTCTCTGAAATTCATCAGCCTCACGTTCTACAGTACGTTTTCCCTTGACGGTGGTCCTGGCATGCTCTTCCCAATGCTGATCTCAAGCCTAAGCCATGTGTAAATCGTCATCGCTTGCCTTTGTGCTTCTATTCGCCTTCGTCTTCCGTCTGGAGACGCCAACCTGGCGACTCGTGGCCATCATAGCGACCATGACGGTGGGCGTCATTCTCATGGTGTTTGGAGAGGTCGAGTTCAAACTCGGCGGATTTGTCCTCGTCATTTCAGCCGCCTTCTTTTCCGGCTTGCGCTGGGCTCTCACCCAGATCCTGCTCCTACGCAACCCCGCCACCTCCAACCCGTTCTCGAGCATTTTCTTTCTGTCCCCCGTAATGTTCGTCGTGCTTCTGTGCCTCGCCGTTCCGGTGGAAGGTTTCGGGCCGCTCATTGAAGGGCTCAAGGAACTCAGCGAAATGTGGGGTATGATTTGGACGCCGCTCTTTCTTTTCTTCCCCGGCTGCATTGCCTTTCTCATGATTGCGTCCGAGTTTGCGCTGCTGCAGCGCACATCCGTTGTCACCTTGTCCATCGCCGGCATCTTCAAAGAGGTCGTGACCATTTCCGCGGCCTCTATTGTCTTCGACGACCAGCTCACTCCAATTAACTTCATCGGTCTCGTCACCACGATCGCGGCCATCGGCGCCTACAACTACGTCAAGATTACCAAGATGCGGCACGAGGCGCAGATTAAAGTCCACGAACGACTTGCCGATGTTGTCCCCACCACCCCACCAAGTCACGGTGGCAGCGGTAGCGGCAGCGGCAGCGGCAGCGGCAGTGGCAGTGGCAGTGACGTCGACGGTGATGTTGAGCGTGATGATTTGGCACTAGAGACGGCTGGTCTGCTTGCAGAGAGCTCCAAGCAAGAACACGAGGCTGGGACAGAGGCAGACGGAACTACACAACCGGAGCAGGTTCGGCCAGCAAATGCCTGAGCATCTGCAAACTATGGTGACTTTGTTGATCATTTTCAAGCCAAAACGTCGTCGAAGCAAGCCTGTCGATTTTCCAGTCGCTGGTCCCCAATCTCCTCCATATCCTTTCCGTGCTGTCCTTGCATACAAACGGCCTCTCTTTCTTTTTTTTTCCCCTCCACTATTCGCTTCTTTTCTCCTACACACTCTTCAGGTGTCTTTTTTTCTATTCTTCACAGATATGCAAGGCTACGCTTGCAAGAAAGGCAGAGCAGCAAGGAATGGGGGCAAGGCAATCCTATTCAGAAGGAAATACGCTTCGAAAAGGCAAAGAATCTGAGTTATGAAAGGCGATACCAGGTCATTTTAGAAGTGGAAACTTGACAACTCCAGGCGTATAGAGGAAGAAGACTGGGAAAGCACGTTTCGGGCACGGATGGGCATCCAAATCAGATATGTGGCACTTCGGCGAAACCAGTGCTCAGATACATGGAATGGCATCATGATACCCACTGATCAGTATGGAAATTAAGCTGATTGCGCTCCTTGAACATTGGCCAAGTCTCGTGCGTCCAGCTCAGCCTGACTGTGTCTGTTTGCTTGCCACCATATAACGCCAACCCGGCCGGCTTCGCCGATGCCGAGGCATTTCGATGTCATTATTGAAAAAGGTAGGAAACTATGTAACATACACAGGCATTCCCGCCCGACGCCATGCGACCCGAACGAAAAAGAGAAAGAAGAGAAAGAATCATCCCAAAAGTCGCAGCCCATTCTTGGTCTTTTGTCCAGGTTTCGTGATCCCCGCATGAGCCACGGGACCAAGAGACGGCTCGTACGCCCCGGCCTGGGCGCCCGACTTTTTCCCCTCATGCTGATTCTTCTTGTTGTTGTTGTGGCTGTTAGATTTTGCGCCGCGCTTGTCCTTGGCATTCACGGCCTTGATTTCCGTGTTGGCCTTCTTTACAATGACGGGATGGCTCTGGATGTACTGGCCGTTCATGGCCTTGGCGGCGTTGAAGAAGTCGTCGGCGTCGCTGAAGCTGACGAAGCCGTAGCCCTTGGACTTGTTGGTGCGCTTGTCGCGAACGACCTTGGCTTTTTGGACCGACGTCCAGGGCGCAAAGGCCTTGAGAAGCGAATCGTCGGTCGTTTCTCCGGCGAGATTGCCCACGAAGAGACGGAGGTGGGCGGGATCCCATTCGAGGAGGCTGTCGTCGGTCCATTTCTTGCCGCCGCCTTGGCGGACGACCGTCTTCTTCTTGTCAGGATTGGCGCTGTCGACGTTGGCCGGATTTGGCGTCTCTGGTTTGGGGAAAATGTCGGGTCCAATGGGTTTGCCGTGCTTGTCGACGGTCGGTGCGGCGGGTTCTCGCGAATAGGCGCTTTGCCAGTGGGCTATTTGGGCCGCCATGTCGGGATCGTAGTCATTTGGGTTCGGGGCTGCGGCTGCCGCCAGGGCCGGCGCAGAGGCTGCAACTTGGTTCGGGTTGGGGAAGGGGTTCCTAATCTGGGGGGCGGCACCATACGTTCCGCCCGCATGACGGTAGTTCGAGGAGCCATAGCTCGGTTGCGACGAAGACGATGAAGACGACGTTTGATTTCCGTATCCTCTTCCTGCGCTGCTCACGTTGGAAGGAGCCGGCGCCCCGGGATAGCTGGGATAGGTTGACGCGCCATACTGGCTGCCGGGGGGCCCTGCGGGAAACCTTGGCGCGGAAGCATTGTAAGCAGCGCCGCTCGAGTATGGTTGCCCCGGGGGCTTTGACGTTGGCGAAAAGGCGGGCTTAAATCCCGATCGGCCGCCGTTGCTGGCGCCGGAAGGAGGTCGAGGCGGTAACGAATTGAAAGTGCCTGGAGGAGGCTGGTAGGCCATGATGAACAGAGCGAATCTTTTTTTTTTTTGGTGCACGTGTATGTGTGTGTGTGTGTGTGTGTGCTTCTTGCACCAAACGTACCTTTGAGCTGAAATCCGCTCAAAGTTACTTCTTGCAATAACTTTGGGTTAGTCTAGCGGAGTGATGCTCGCAGTCACGGCCTCTTGTGGTGTTGTCGGCTACCCAGGTAGGAAGAGATTTCGAATTCTCTGTTTGTCACGAGAGACATGGCGCATCGGGTTGGTTCTTGTCATGTGCTTGATCACGTGCATGACATGACAAGATGAGTCCCTACTACATGGCACCCGCCACGTCCGACCCTTTATCCCGCGTTTTGGACTGCCTCAAGGTGCCGCGTATTGCGGCTGGTCTAAGCTCTGTCGTCTTGTGCACAACACAACGACATGATGCTCTGCAGGGCAACTCGGCTCATGAGCGTGCCACTGATGATTGAGTTAATCCACCGATCTGTACTCGGGTGAAATAATGCGCCTATTTTCACTGTCGCCCGTTACCCGGAGAGCCATCTTCCATTAGCCGGTTCCGAACATCGGAATTTCACGCAGTAGTTGCTACGTAATTGCAGGAAAGGTGATGGACAACCGCAACAGTCCGAACAATCAGACGGACTGATGTGGTCCGGATTGCCTATCAAGGGCCCAGGCCATGCCAGGCCAGGCCAAGCCAAGCTCCGCTCTGTGCGCTGAAGAGATCCGCCGACAAGACCGATGATAGCATTGGAGTCAGTCGCATGGCGAGGGGGGTTCCGAGGCGGAAGGGACGGATACGACGTGTGGATACGATGCGTGCATCGTTGCCATGCTCTCTGTATACGTCATGTTCGGCTACAAGTCTGGGACGTGGTGGTGCATGCAGACACTCTCAGTGGCATTGTCAACTGAACCTAGCAGCCTGGGGATGGGATCAAGTGATGATGATTCGGCCCGCCGCTGCCGCCGCCGCCAACTGAGTTAATTCATGCCCAAGCTTAAGCTCATGTTCATGCTCATGCTCTGCGCTATGACACACACACACACACAGAGAGAGAGAGAGAGAGAGAGAGGGAGCGAGGGAGAGAGCGAAAGAGAGGGAGAGACTTGCTGTATCTGTCCGCTTTTCTGGGTCCTACCAAACAAACCCTGCCAAACCAAGGCGAAACCAGAAAGGCGACCAAAAAAAGCTCCCTGTCCTGCCCGGTCCCCATTTGTAATATTATATTACTCCGTACTCCGTACTCCGTACTTCTCGTCATTTCTGCCACACTAGCATTTCTTCTCCTTCCTTCTTCCATCCCACTCTATTTCGAGCCTCGCACCCGACGTTTGCTTTCGCTGCATTCCTTCATCTGAACACATCGCCAATCATGTCTGGCCCCGTGTAAGTGTTTCTTGTCATCGCCCTCGCAACGCCGGGCCCCCCGTCCTTCAAGGTCCAAGGTCGAGAGCATGACCCCTCCCCCACCACCCCGCCTTTCAGTGTTCTGCTTGTTGGGCTGCGGGCAATGACCTCAATTCGCGCACCTCGCCCGTCACCATCTCGACACTGATTTTTTTTTTAAAACTTTTGGTGTTTCGAAGCACGGAGCAACGTGGCGAGGCGTGCTTGAGGAGCCCTTCCCCTGTCCCATCTTCATTACCATCTTTCCCTTGACTCCTTCCGCTCATTGCCTCGCCACAGCGCTCGCCTCGCCCATCTTCAGCTTGGCGACCCCCAAATATCCCGCCCATCTCCATCTCCTCTGCCTGATCATGACCAAGCTTCAAGAGTTGCTGACGATGTTCCAAGTGCGGATCTGGGCCTCATCGGCCTCGCTGTCATGTAAGTGATCCACGCGGACGCGGCTGTGACCACGACGACGACTCCCATCCTCTGTGCTGCTCTGTTGAGACGGCTCGAGATGCATCATGGGTCGCCTATGCCCCGTCCCTCGTGCTTGATGCTGACAGGCTGACTCTTCACCACCAGGGGACAGAATCTTATCATGAACATGGCCGACCACGGCTTCACCATTTGCGCTTTCAACCGAACTGTATCCAAGGTCGACCGATTCTTGGAAAATGAAGCCAAGGGCAAATCTATCGTTGGTGCACACAGCATCGAGGAGTTTGTCAGCAAGCTTAAATCCCCTCGTCGAGTCATGCTGCTCGTGCAGGCCGGCCAGGCCGTCGACGACTGGATTGAGAAGCTGCTGCCCCTCCTGTCAAAGGGCGACATCATCATTGATGGCGGCAACTCACACTTTCCTGACTCCAACCGCCGCACCCAGTATCTGGCCGGAAAGGGTCTTCGATTCGTCGGCTCCGGCGTCTCCGGCGGCGAGGAAGGCGCCCGTTACGGCCCTTCTCTGATGCCCGGTGGTAATGAGGAGGCCTGGCCTCACATCAAGGATATCTTCCAGAGCATCGCCGCCAAGAGCGACGGCGAGGCTTGCTGCGAGTGGGTTGGCGACGAGGGTGCTGGTCACTACGTCAAGATGGTCCACAACGGCATCGAGTATGGCGACATGCAGCTCATTTGTGAGGTACGGTTGTGTCTCTCTGTTCTGACTCTGCCCCGACTTCTTGTCCCCCATCGACTGACTAGAATTCGACAGGCGTACGACATTATGAAGCGTGCCCTCGGCCTCTCTAATAAGGAGATTGGTGATGTCTTGGCCCAGTGGAATAAGGGTGTTCTGGACTCGTTCCTCATCGAGATCACTCGCGATATCATGTACTTCAATGACGATGACGGCAAGCCCCTCGTTGAAAAGATCCTCGACCAAGCTGGCCAGAAAGGCACCGGCAAGTGGACTGCCGTCAACGCCTTGGACCTGGGTATGCCCGTCACCTTGATTGCCGAAGCCGTCTTGGCCCGATGCTTGTCTGGAATCAAACCCGAGCGGACACAAGCGTCGCAGAAGCTGCAATACGTCGCCCGGGGTAGCGGCAAGTTTGAGGGCAACAAGGCTCAATTCCTCGAAGACCTGGAGCAGGCTCTGTATGCCTCAAAGATCATCTCCTATGCTCAGGGCTTCATGCTGATGCAGGAGGTGTGATCTCCTCACGCATTCCCCTCCCCCGTTCGAGCATGATGACTGACGACAAGTTTTTTTTCAATCCAGGCTGCCAAGGAGTTCAAGTGGAAGCTGAATAAGCCATCCATTGCCCTCATGTGGCGTGGTGGCTGCATCATCCGATCCGTCTTCTTGAAAGACATTACCGCTGCGTATCGCAAGAGCCCCGATCTGCTTAACTTGCTCTTCGACGACTTCTTCAACAAGGCTATTCACACAGCTCAGCCTGGCTGGAGAGATGTCGTCTCCAAGGCTGCTGAGCTCGGCATTCCCACCCCCGCCTTCTCCACAGCCCTCTCATGGTTCGACGGCTACCGCACCAAGGATTTGCCCGCCAACCTGCTCCAGGCTCAGCGTGACTACTTTGGCGCCCACACGTTCCGCATCAAGCCCGAGTATGCCAGCGACAAGTATCCCACAGGGCAAGACATCCACGTCAACTGGACCGGCCGTGGTGGCAACGTCTCGGCTTCTACCTACCAGGCATGAGGATTTGGCAAGAAACAGCTTGGAAGTAGGAGAGGACCGGGGACTGGTGACTGGTGACTGGTGACTGGTGACAGAAGCCTGGACTTGCAGGCTCGTGGAAGAAGGCATAGATAGTAGGTGCCAGCAGGAAGGAGAAAATAGAGGAAAAATTCACATGGCAAGGCTGCATTATGTTGGGGATGGACTACGGCAGAAACAGTTTGAATATCAGACATTTTCCACCGCCTTACCGTTCCAGAGAAGGGGTGTCGATGTATCAATCTGAATTTTTCGTACGCAGTGCAGCTTGACGACCAACAAGTCGCAAGATCTCGTTTGAGCTAGGTGAATCGTGTAGTCGTGCGCTTAACATGTACGTACATACAATGCACATACATACTACTAGGTAGGTATGTATGTCGCCCATGACTGCGTAATGTAGTGTGCAGATGTCGATGGGAAGTGGGATGAGTGGCCCCACAACTAGATCCATGTACTCGCTTTGATTGGCCAATTTTTGCGCCAATGCTAGTGCTTGACGCGCGGGACTTCGCGCGGCGGAACTTCACGAAGACAAACTGCAAACGAATCCAGTCAAGTATAAACCTGCCTCCTACCTCCTACCTCCTACCTCCTATACTTTGTGCTGTGCTGTGCTGTGCTGTGTTGGGGCGCCGCGGTCCATCACAGGAGGAGAGATTGACGACGCCCAAACAGTCCGATTGCCAAATCACCGGTTGGTGCGAACAAAAAGTATTTCAGCCCGCGTCGACTCAGACTGCCGGGGGCGCTCAACCATTTTTCAAAGCAAACGCCTTTTTTCAGGCGACGGGGAAAATCAGAATCAGAGGAGATGGCGCAACCAGATCCAAGCCACAGCGTTCCCCAGGACCTGGTGAGCCCTTGATGCCTTTGATGCCCTTGATACCTGTTGCCCCCTCTGGTGCCTGTTGACGGTGCTGCACATGAAATCGATGCTGACTCGGGACCCGGCCAGATATCTCATGTGCATCTCGTCTCGTCGTATCGATACCCGACGATGCCCCGTTTGGACCCCAACGAGGTGGCCAAGTGGCTGATGACGGCACCTCAGATTGCCAGAGATCGGGCCCCCTTCTTCTGGACGTATCTCGACAAGCCTTCGGACGGAACCATTCTGCTGACCTGGCAGCCCCTTCAGCGATTGGGAACCAACTTTGCGACCGACGGCTTCGTGTGGGCACCTCCTGAGCAGGTGTACAAGCACGATCTCGGCAATGGGCTGGTACGTGACAGGTGTTTGGGGCCTGCTTTGTTTCTTCTTGTCTTGTATGTTTGCTGCTGACCTCGTCTGAACTTTCAGATTCTCGAAATCTACTTCATCAAGGCTGGATATATCCCTGGAGAGCAGCACGCGCTGCACGCCAGACGAAGGTTTCGACTGATACCAGCTCCGAGCCATCCCAACCCACCTCAACTCGACATGAGCTTGTTCATCGTTCACTACGGTCCGGCGGACCAGATCGACCGGATGCCCGCCACCATGATCCCTTACGATGATCGCGTGAATTCCATCATGCAGCAGCGACAATATCTTCTTCGCGGAGGGCAGATCCGCCGGAAAGAGTTTATGCTCTCTGATCGAGTCAACTGGCCCTCGCTCCCCGAGCTGACGCGGCAGCAAATGGGGCCTCAGATGACCCCGAGAGGCGTGCCACAGCAGATGGCCTATCCTCCTCAGCCCCCCGCCCCCGGGCCCCCCGCGAAGCGTGCTCGACACGTGCAAAACCAGCCTCACTCGACAGCGGTGCCGGCCGGCGCGCCGCCCCTGGACGGGACGTTTGACGATGACGAGGACACGATGCGGGGCGACATGTTCGACCACCTGACCCCGAGGGAGATCTCCATCTCCCGCTATCAACAGAACCACGAGTGGTTGGAGGAGATTCTGTCGTCGCCTTACAGGATTGGCCAGATTCAACCATCGGACCTGAACCTCGGGCTCAAAGGCGAGCTGGCGTCCCTGACAGAAGGCATCTTCACCGCGCAAGGAGGCGACGTCATCAGCCAGTCCCCCGAAAAGCCATACGTCGGGCGTCTCGACGCCGGGTTGGCCGACGAGTTCCGCAAGCGCGTCAACAAGCACGTCGAGTCGACCGAGGCCGAAATCCAGAAGCTCAAGGAGCAGCACGATGAGTTGCTGGCTGAGCTCAGGGTCACGTCTCTCGTCAAGGAGAAGGAGAAGGAGATACGGTCCATCCCTGATCCTCACGCCCCCCAAGTATTCGTCTCGGAAGACGGAGCCAAGACGGGAGACAACCAAGACGGCAAAGCGGCGGCTTCGCTGGCCACCAAGACGCGACTCGAAGAAATGTGGAGAGGTGTCGAGTCCATCACCGGACGCAAGATTGAGCTTCAGGCGCCCGTCAGGCGTGTCCAGGACGGCGGGTATCAACTGCCCATGACACCCAGACCGCCTTCTCCCGCGCCGCCCGTGACGGCGGCAACGGCGACGACGACAGCACACATGTCCCGACAGCCGTCACTAGCAGGCTCGCAGAACAGCGGCATCATGATGGGAGATTCCGACATGGATATGGGCGGCACGGCGGCCGGTCTGCTGGACCAGATGCACACGTCGGGCTTCTCGACCATGTCGACGCCCGTCAATAACTTCCCGACGCCACAGGCGCAGGCGTCGGCCGGCCAGTCCAACGCGCCAACGCCATCCCAACAGTCTCACATGAACGATGCGCCGTCTCCCGCCGTGGCCACTGCCGCGCCTGCTTCCGCCCCGGCGGCGGCTGCAACAACGACAGCGCCAGCCTCGGCCTCGGCAGCAGCAACATCAGAGGCAGCAGCAGCAGCAGCAGAAGCGCCTCGCTCAACGACCTTATATGCCCAGGCGCCCGACGACGTGGACATGACCGGGACAGATGGCCCATCATCGTCGGCCAAAGAAGGCGCCGACTCGGCTCCAGACCAGGGCACCGGAAGCGGCGACTGGGTCGTCGTCCCCAAAGGCGGCGGCATGTCGCCCGCCGCCGAAACGGAGCCAGCATCGGCACAGGGAGCCAGCGAGCAGCACAAGACCAACGCCGCCCCCGCCGCTGCGTCCATCAAGCCCAACACATCGTCGGCAGCGGCCACCCCTGCCGCAGTCACCGACGGCGGCTCCGTCACCTTTGACCAAAACGACTTCAGCTCCCTTGGGGATCTTGACACGGCAGGCGACGCCATGGCGGAGTACGACCCGCCGGATCTGGCGGGCAGTCTTGGCGACGGCCTCGATTTGCAGATGGACATGGACGATTCGGCCTTTGGCGACGCCTTTCACGGCGTGGACGCCTCGGGGGCCACACCGGGAGATACGCAGCACGAAATGTAGCAGAGCTGCAGTTGGGATGGGCCGTTGTGAGCCACGTGTATATATATATTTTCTTTTATTGATTCATTTTAAAAAAAATTTATGTGACCTTGATTTAATGCAAAAGGTATCACATAGAGGACAACATCCATGAGTTTTCAATGCGTCATCCGCCACACCCAGCAGATGGGAAATCAATGTTGAACAATGAATGACAATGGGTAGCAATGGGTATCGTATATATTTTTTATTATTTTTATTATTTCCATACTCCTAGGAAGATCAATGTAATGCCAAGTATAATTGGCGACGATTCATCATTTTTCTCTTCTTTTGAAAAAAAAAAACCCCCACTGAAATCTCTCGAGCTGAAAGATGGGAAAAATTTTGCGTGCTGAGATTTCGATTTCATTCCATCTGCGGCTAATCTTAATTCCACCTATGTGAGGATGTGACTAGGGGTAATATGGAATGCCTTTGGGCTTTTCCTACGCAGCGTATGAATACAAGAAGGGGGGTTTTTTGATCATTTCGCAGATGCATTGCCTTGGGAATGCCCAGCAAACAGGGTTGTTTTGTGGCCTTATGAATCGTCTGACCCTGTTGCTCAGTCCCCTTTCCCCCCTTGATATTAGTCCTGTCATTTCCTTGACAGACGGAAGCTCTGGCGAGAGCTTTTCAATGCTAATTATGGCCGTGGACCGAGTAAGGTCGCACTGGCGATGCTCATGCAGTGTAAATGATGTGCCGAAACCAAGGCTCGATGCTGAAACAAGAATTCGAGAGGCTGACGACCAGAAATTTATAACAGTGCCCAACGACTCGCAGCTACAAGTCAGATGATACGTGGGGGAGGTATGACGAAAATCCAAAAAAAAAAAAACTTTTTTTTTCTTCTCTCCCAAAGCCCATTGTTCCGTGGTGAAAACGCCCATTTTGCTGACTTCCTAGTCGGAGGCCTTGATGATGAAAACAAAAGAAAAAAAGAAAAAAGGGAAGGGGGGTTGTGAGGGAGAAGACCATTAATTCGTTGAGTTGGTTGGTACTTGATTGGGACAACGAGCTGTAGATGGCGGGGGTGAAAAAAGGTAAAGAAAACGGTAAATAGGCGACAGCAAGGCTCTATCTTCACGTCTCACTCGCGCCATTCTTGATGTTGTCGTACTGGCTCTGTGGGTAGCTCAACATGTTGTTCGTCTCATCCAGGTGACCCAGGGAGCGGGCCATGGTGTCGACCAGGCTTTCGTCGCCCTTCTTGTCACCAGATGCCTCCCAAAAGACGGCGCCGCCGAGACTTTTGTTCTTGACGTAATTGGCCTTGAGCTTGGCGCTGGCCACGTTGTCGAATGAAACGAGCTGGCGAGCTTTGGCATCGTAGCTCCATGCCGCACCAACGCGTCCGTCGACTTGGACTGTCGCACCAGAGCGAGGAAGATCACGGTACAGTATGGATCCCTGTTGTGCGCCGTCGCCGGCTCCTTGAAATGGCTTGCCGAGGCCGTCAGTGTCGCCGAACGAGCGTCCGTACAGAGGGAGTCCAAGTACGAGCTTGCTTGGTGCGATGCCGGCGCGCGTGTAATCGCCCACGACCTGGTCAGTGTTGAACTTGGTGCTGGCCATGTTGGAAGGGTCGGCGTTTACGTTGGCTTGGTGGCCGGTCGTCGTATCCCACGTGCCTGCATAATCGTAGGCCATCAAATGCCAAGCATCGACATACTGATCCATGGCCTTAAGATCGAGCAGACGGTAGTGGTCGGGTCCAGCCGACGCCGCGACTGTGAGCAGGTAGTGATACTTCTGACCGTTGGCGGCGGCATAATCATCGAGTGCGGCGCGAGTTTCCTTGAGGAGCTCAACAAAGTACTTCGCCTCGGCGGCATTGGCCGGATATTCCCAGTCAATGTCGATGCCATCGAGGCCCCAGTCGGCAAGCAGCTTGACCGCACTCGAAGCAAACGTTTTCCTTCCTTGATCGCTTCCAGCAAACTTGAGAAACTTGCCCTGTTGAGAATAGGTGTAGCCACCGATGGAAAGAAGCGTCTTGAGGTTGCGATTCTTCTTCTTCATGCCATAAAGTTGGTTGACGACCCCATACGCGTCGCTGGCCCTCTTGAAAAGGGCATCTCCGTCATAACGCTTCTGTACATCGGCATAGGGGTCTGACGAGACTCTGCGGAGCAGTTAGCCATCTGTGATGCTCGTGGGTTGACTTTTCTCATCGTCGAGTTTGATGGAGGTTTCTTACACTGTGCCGTCATCCTTCATGTCTCCGAAGGCGTAGAGGAGGTGGGTGACCTTGTCGGCAGGGACATCCTGAGGCTGGTAGTTGGCGCCGTATATGCCCCTGACACTTTGAGTTAGCCTCGCAGCAAACAGTGACTTTTCCCAAAAGCTTCTTCTTCTCCTCTCCTTCTTCCTCCTCTTGCTACTCTACGTACCAGTTTGTAAAATACAAAACATTGCGCGGCGCTACACTCTTGCTCGTGTCGATGTATGCGATTGGGGCCGTTGGCTTGGCGGCTTTGCCAGCCTTGACTTTTGTTGGTAGATTGGCGGTGATGCCAACATCAAGCATCTTGCCAGTGCCTCGATGGTCGGTACAGTTGGCCGTACTGTTCCCGAATCGCGTCTTGTTGCCCCATCTGAGACCCTCTGTAACGATAATTTTGTTGGGCTGTACGGGTTTATTCGTTGCAGTCGGCGATGCTGCTGCGGCGAGTTGAGCTTCCGAACCTGTCAGTGTCTCAGAACCATTCAAGTTTGGTCGACTTATCGCCATGGTCAAAGGGAAGGCTCACCCTTGACTTGAGTTATAGTAGGTATAGGAGTCGGCTGCGAAGCTCCGTTGATGTATATTGTTGTGGGTAAGTAGATTGTCGAGGCCTTAACCTCGATACACATGAGATCACGTCTGTGTGCATCTTGTCGTTGAGCTGGAGCTGCCGTGACGATCTGCGCCAGCAAGGGCAGAATCGAAAGAACTGAGCTATACATCTCTCTTCTTCCAATGGCAGGGTGGCTTGAGCTTTAGCTTCAGGAAGGGCAATTATTGAACATGTAAAGGGAAGAATATTGACTTGATGAGAAGGGGGGGGGGG